>JAJIYU010010723.1:0-15837 GCA_030144865.1 Tinospora cordifolia
TATATGTAATTAGAGAACAACCAAATCTCTCACATGTGTTATAGTATGATTTAGTAGATTTTCTGTGATTGATCATCTATAAAATGTTTAAATACTTAAATTTAAAAAAAAAAAATCTCTTTTCAATCATATATTATATAGAAAATAAAATAAAACAACTAATAGACTTAAAGCTTCTAGTGACAATTCACAAATCACCCAGTTGACTAGAAATTCATTGATTTATAAATTTACAATCTCCCACCAACTAGTGCTTGAACAGTGAAACATCCAACAGTTGAAACACAAATTCAACAACTACAAGACTTTTTTTTTTTTCATGACAGTTCATAGAATACATTTCTTATTACCAACATAATTCACACAAGTAATCACCTTAAAGTCTACACATCTGATTCTTATAGCTTCCACCCAATTCAGGAACCACATGAAGAATGAAGATCCAGCTATAGAGCCAAAGCTCCCCTCATTAAGAATTTTTCGCTTCGTTTGTTGAAACTGGCCGGTCTGAGCCATCGCCCTCGGTCGTTTTCTCTTCATTCTGGCTAACCCAACCAAGGTTCACTGCCATATCCTCAACTGCCACCTTTATCACATCTGTTCGAACCCCTATGTCAGTGGCATATCGGCTCATACAGTACATTCCAGCAGTCACAGTGGCAACTCCGACTGGACCAGGCATTAGCAACTTCAATGGAGATGAAAGAATCGCCGCCAATGGAGCTCCAATGATCGATGACGCTTGCCCACTTCTTCCCACCCCTGACTTGTCAACAATGAGAAGCCCAGTCTTGCAGTATATGGCAAAATCTTCACAGTTGTTTTGGAAAACATCATAGTTTCCAAACCCGTTCTGAAGAAGATACATTGCTCGATGGACCACCGTTTCTGGAGGGTCTGATGTGGCAGTCGTGCATGTGCCACCTCGGACTTTTGCTAGGAAAGCGGACGGGGTCACACCATACTCGAAGCAGTATAGGGATCCGTTTCCAAGGAAGCAGTCCAAGCATGAGAGGACAACTCCACTGTTGGTTTGCCGGAATCCACAATCGGGGAATGTTGGACAGGTAGATGGAAGGCTTGAACTTGAACCGGAGGAATCTAGAGACGCCCCCAAGCTTTTAGTCCCATTCTGTTCTCGAGTAAAATGAACCACCTTGCTTCCACCAACATAAATGCCTGCATTGTTGAAATAAATCAGAAAATTTAGAAGTTAAGATTTACTATTTTGGTTCAATGGTCAATGGGTATCTCAGGCTAGCTTATACACATCGTAGACTAATCTAACTCCCCAAGTAAACCTTATGATCTTTCTTTCTATGGCCATGTTTGACCTTTCTCAAGAGAATCCTTTGAAAATTTTCTTATAGTTGTTTGAGTGTGAATGAAAAAAGAAAAAAGAAAAAAAATTCATACTTACACAATTTGAATAGAAATGGAGAATAAGAAGTCTCATTGCATGCAAATATGAAGCATGAACATAATTAACAACATTTAAAATTTGATGAGAAAATTAAAATTTTCCATCTCCATACACAAAATTCTTGGGTGATAAAATCACAAAACAAAGGGATTCGTAAAAATTTTTCTCAAAATAATGTTAGCAATTGAACTCAACTTTTCTAGTTTATTGAGAAAATATCAATTTTCTTATGTATAAAAAAGACTTTAAGATACTTACCTAACTCTCGAGGGGCAAACATTACAAGTTTTACAAATTATGTTACTGTGGTTATCCCATAAAAAAAAAAAATCCACCAAACCAAGCAGCTAGATGCTATTTTATTTTCCCTTCACAGCTGTACCATAGAATTTCACTTGCCATGCTAACTTAAAAGATTACAAGAAGATGATACAGATGGATTCAATATGACGTCTTGTCTATCGTTAGGGGGAAAGAAAAAAAAAAAAAAAACTAAAGCTTTGTCAGTGGAGAAAGCAATTTTCTAAGAAAATAGCAGTTCCCGCTATAAAAAAGGTGAGAAAAGTGGATGTGAATCCTTCTACTTTAGTTAACTTCCATATATCCTCATTTACTGTTTCACAGATATCCATGTCCCTCCAGAAACATTGCCCTTGAAATAATAAAACAATAGGACATCTCAAAGCACTCTAATTTGAGAATTCAGATTTTAATGTGTCACCACCATTGATCTAGAATTTGATTCCAAGATCAACATTTGAAGTAAATACCACAAATATGGGATGATTTATCCACAAGACAGAAAACACGTTGCTAATTGATTTAACCTAGGATGTATACAAGTTGAAATGGCATGGAATTCTGACACAACCATAGAACGTAAACCACCATAAATATATTATAGAGGTGGTACTTAGTAACTCAACTCTTTCCAGAGCACAACTAAATTGTTATTCTGGTGATCTCTATTCTAGAAAAACAGAACAGCTTTGTAAATAATTGCTTATAAGCAAAATACTCTTTACGTTCTCTAGTATAATGAAAGCACCTAAGATATAATAAAAGGATAAATGTCATCGTCTGAGAACCTTTTTGAAAGTACTGAAGCTGGTTTTAAACAAGCATTAGGAGAAAACGGTTGCACCTTGAGTAATGTACACTTCAACTCCTAAGAAGGAAGACAAGGAGACATAAACCAGCTTAATTTGAACATGAGAAAGAAACCCAAATCTTCAGGCGTATAAAAGGTCAATATAAATAACTTATGATTTGCCAATCCCCTGATAGAGCAGGCGGAAAGGCATTTGTATGCCCACCTAGGTGGGCATGGTTTGAGTCTCCCCTAGGGAGCTTTGTATGTAGGGGCTGTGCGTGTGTATTTGACAAAAAAAAAAAAAAACAAAACAAAAAAAAAAAAAAAAAAGAAAAGAAAAACCCATGATTTGTTGCAAGTAAGGTTAACAGGAAAAAAGAGCATCATATCCAAAGCTTCATGTTGCCACAAGATAACAACAAGACAATGGATTAAAAACTACTGGAGCATGGCCTAATAGAGTGATTATGGATGCAATTGACCATGACGTTTGAAATAGTCACCACGTAACAGTAACAAATCATCGAGAAAATGTCAGATCTACAGATAACTGTTGACTAAATTAAACTAAAAATTTGGATAAGATTAAATGTATAAAACATTAATCAAACTTCATTAATGTTTACATATGTGATCATTGGCCTAGTCGACTCATATCATAACTTCGCCCAACAAGTTCTAATTTCTTACACCGGCTGATACAAATCAATTCCCAGCAACCAAAAGAAAGTTTTCAATCCCAAGAGTTTCAATGAGGATCATGGAGCATAGTTTGATCATGGATTATGACATAACATATGAAATATATTAGATCATGATCAACCTCTAGTAAAATAAGAGAAAGTTAAATCTGCAAAGTAATACTTTTAAAGAAAAGTTAAATTACATTAGTTTCACAAGCCATTTTCCAACTCAACAACTTTTGATCAATCCAATTTAGATTTTTTTTATGTTCCTATTTTTAAATAAAATTTCACTCCAAGCCATGTTTAGGTCAATGTGCCAGATCAAAGCGACAGATGGAATTTTGTTTAGATCACAAATAAAATAAAGAATTAATATAACTCTCTGCTTTATTTGGAAGTTATAAGATTCTTTATTTAGGCCTCACTCAGAAAAATAATGTCAGCCCTCAATTCTGGAGATCCCAAACCTGATTATTCCACTTCAAAACTTTTCAGATTCTAAGCAACTATCTGACTTAAAGGAAAATTTTCAGATTCTAAACCTTATTTGGACTTAAGGGGTTTTATGAATTGAGAAGTTCTGATGAAGTAATTAAGGAATCAACTTGCAGAGTCTTACATGCACAGCATAAAAACACTAAACATCACCCTTCAACATCAAACGCTAAAGATACTAATTCCCCAATTCAGAGAAAATTCACATAAAAGAGAAATCCGAAACAACAAATCAAGCAGGGGAAGAAAAAAAAACAGAAAAAGAGGAAAACCTCATGATTTATTCAACAAAAATGGTTTAGAGATCAGAGATTCACTAAAACAACAAATTAAAAATATCACGACAAATCCCAAAAATATGAACAAGAAGAACAATTGTAGACATTGTACACCCACACAAAAGAGAAACATGAAACAACCAAATCAAGCATAAAAAACCAAAACCCAGAAACCCCTCCCCCCAACCACAAGAACAACCCACATTGCAGAATTCCTTAACAATTCAGAAAATCAGACATTTCCACACACAATAGGTCTCGAGTGAGACCGAAAAAAAAAACAAAAAAAAAAAAAAAAAAAAAAGGAACTACGGTGGAGCGAAATAAGAGGTACCCATTATCTCATACCATGGTGGGAGTAAGTGTACACAGCTCTCCAAGTGTAAATATGATCTCCGGGCTTGATCTCATCCCTCTCAACTCTGTTAGAAAGCAGACCCATTTGTACCTTTTACGAAAAAAAAAAAAAACAATGATCTTCTTCTTCACCCAGATCTCCACTGCAACAAAATCTTCACAAGATTTTAAGTTGCAGAAGAAACAAAAGATAGATAGATAGATAGAGAACAGTCCGACGGATCTGCTCAACAACTAAACACAGACTCACTGTATTTTCAAAAGGAATGTGACGTTTGGATTCTTAATTAGTTTATCTTTGCATCATTTTTTGCTTTTCCTCTAGGAAAAGAGACCACCAGGAAGAACCTCTTCGTTGTCTCAATTGTCACAAGCCTCTGCATCCATCTGCAGGGCTGGATTGATTACACGTGTTGGCAGACAGATTTGTGATCCAGTGTTGGACCGCTAGATTTGTTTGGTTGTCGTTTGGCAATGCAGGGTGTAGTGTTGCACAAGCATGGCATCACCGCATCAGGAGGTCGATAACGTGAGAAATTTCTACGAATTCTCTGCGATTTTGTTATATGTTGGTCTTCATTTACCGTTAATGGGTTCGTGACACGAGTTTTTTCATATATATATATATATTTTATATTTATTCATTTCTTTGGAAAGATTAAACAATAGCTATCAAGCTTTAAGTTAGAAAATAAATCAAGGTGGTTCAACTGAATTGATCCAACAATTGATTTGATTTAATAATAATAATACTATTATTATTATTATTATTTTGAAATTTGGGTATGTAAGCCACCCTGTGTATATCCAACAAATTTTTGAGTGCCAAAAGACACCTATAAAACTCTCAAAAAATAAATTATAATTTAAGTTTGCATATACTTTGAAGAGATATAATTACAAGAAGCACAAGTCTACGACCTCTCTCTAACTACTTGTCAATTTCTCCTGATGATTTGAATTAAGAATGCAACTTTCTAAAACATACAAATATGTTATCTATACCTTAATCAATTTTTTTTTTTTCAATTTTTTTTAAAAATATCTCTATTCTAAAATTTTCCTTCATCCCACTTATCTTTTTCTTCCTTCTCCCCCTTGTTGGTCCCCTTCTTTCTTGGAAGTTTGCCTATGAATCTGTTTTTGTTGATTGACAAACTCAATTTTACAAAAATAATAATAATAATAATAATAATAATAATAATAATAGAAGAGGAAGGAAGCATAAGAAAAAGAAGATTTTAAAAATCTTAACATAGCTCAAAAATTGGTAAAAAATCTAAATGGTTGAGTTCTAATTTAATTTAGGATAATTCTGAAATGACAGTTCTAATTATATTATTTATGCAACTGTAATATTTATAATAATTAGATAAAAGTATATTGACTTTAAAAGGTGATAGAGGAGCAACTGGTGACAAAAATTGACCATCCAAGCCCGAGTGAAGGTAGCGCAAAGCTAGTTGAACTTCTGTTAAGAGGCAGGCCAATCTGTTTGCATGAAGCCATCTAGCCATACCTGTGAGTGGTATACCTGTTTGTTTTACTCTGCAAAACAGAAAATGAAGGTTATTTATCTAGGATTTAAGAACACAGAAATAATCATACATGCTTCTGTAAATATGTTTATTAATAGAAATAGTCATATATTCATATAATATAAAGTAGACAGATTCTCCAAATATTTTCATTCAAAAAGAGATTTTTAAGGAGAAATTTGAAAAGAAAGGAGTTTCCTAAAAATCAAAGATAAATGGCGAAGAACCTCATCAAATTTAAATTTAAAGAAAAATATTTAATAAAAACATAAATTATTGATATTACAATTCAAACTCGTTAAATATCATTGAATTATGTGATTAATTCTTAATACAAAATATGATTTTATGATTCAAGATCTATTTGTGCATAGCTCGCAAATTCATCTTTTGTTTGTGCATCTTGTTTACAAAGAGAAGTAAACGATTATACAAATAAAAATTCTAAGGAACGTTTACTTAGTAGGCAGAACTTAAAATATTTAACCAAAACAACTTGTTTGGGGCATCCCAAATCTTTAAGCTATACAATCCTATAAGTAAAAAATAAATAATTAAAGAATTAAAGAAAGATAATAAGAGGCCTTGTTAATTGTTCAACCAACTTTATTATCATATCGAAGCCCAAGAAGATTAATAAATAAATAAATTAATAAATAAAATTATTAATATCACCACATATCTCCAAATTCATCAAGAATGGATTTATATTAAACTCACATCATGCTAACCTGAGAGGATAATCATCACAGCATAAAATTTGACTAAGATTGGATCTAAACCTAAAACCCTAATCTTACCTGCCCATGCTAGAATATGCCACACTAACATACTTGACACAGTCAAATCCGAAGTAATGTTTGTGACTTTAATCTTTAACATTGTGAGTTCATTTAACTGACTAGGTAAACCAGAAAGGTTCAGGAAATGTATTTTAACATAGTATTAAGTTCTATTGTACTTAGATTTGGTTGGTTCAAGGGTGGTTGTTTTAAAAATATAGTGTTAGTCATAAAAGTTTTTTCTTTTGCTTGGTTCTTCAGAGCTGTCCTTGGTTTCTAAAGCAATGAAATCTTGTTTTAACGAGTGACCATATCTGTTAGATGACCAAGGTTTGGTAGGTTTGAGGATCGTTCGTTTGTCAAGTCGAGATATTTAGAACATGCAAACCAATATAGTTTAGGAAATACATAGCAATTCTTTTGCTTAGGAGGTGATTACTGACCTCACCTAATTTGATTCTTCACTCTGGTCAGAAGACAAATAGGAGTTCTAAAGCTTGCAAGATTTACAGTAACCCTAGTTGCCCTATAGTCTTGTTTTTACCAACTCAATGAGTTCTACTATAATGAATAGCAATTTTTTACTTGAGATGAACATACATTTCCCATTGGCTAATTAACTTCTAATCATCCCAAGCTAGTTTGCAAGATCTAAATTTCCCCTTGGCCAGTTAACTACAGACCTACTTTGTTGAAGATGAACATGACAATATGGTGAAATTTAGTATATAAAACTAAGCAAGAGAGAATTTTCTAAAAAAAGATGTTCATATTACATTGCTAACCGATAATCTACATCAAAAGACCTGCGACAATGTAGAATACATACCATTCTAGCAAACAACCAAAGGGCGAATCTAAGTGTACATAAAATAAATCCGATACACCTTTCGTATATTAAAAAAGTCCATATTATATAAGATAATAAAAGCAAAAATTATGAAAACATGTGCATCACAAAAGAATCTTAAATATTAGTATTAAAATACTAAGATTTTTACCTTTCAAGTCAATCTGGTTAAATTTAGATCAGTTCCTCAAAATCTTAGACCAAAAACTGAACTGACTGCATTGGCTCTTTCAAACCAAACTCATACTAAAATTGAACTAAACATTGGTATTGGTTCAATTTTATAGTTAGGACCAACAGTGAAACCACTGAAAGAAGTAACAACTACTCAATTTGGCCTTTCGGATAATTACATGTGAACTCAAAGTCATATGAACCATCAAATTGGTATAAACTAGACTGGATAGGGACTTGGCTCCTTCGGTCTCTTGCTAAGCTATGCATTTCCCTTGGTTGGAGACAATGCACTTCCTAACTCCTTTATAGCCAACAACACAACTTTAATTAGGAGTAACACCAAAATGTAACTATAATCACAACCAAAAGTGGAAATGTCACTGAACTCACCAGGGACTTGAGATTCAAAATTGCATTTATCCCTCAGCTCCATCGATCTTTATGCTCCAAGATCACTACTCCATGTTGATGTTCTTCAAGCTGTACCCTCAGTTCCTTACTTCAATAGCTTGAACTGGTCTTGTAATAGCTTGTTCTACATCATCATAATAATAATAATAAAAAAGGGTAAAACAAAAACTGACAGGATTACAATAAAACAAATACGCTTTCTGAACCAAGTGTTTATAGTCTAATTAGTTGATTCTTCAAACCTCTTACCAACAGAGAAACTAAGGCACTGCGCCAGTGGAACATCTTAAATCAGATAGCCAAAAAACAGAACCACAGAAAATAAAAAGATGCTACACCACAAAATGCATACCATTATTAATTTAATCAGAAGATACAGAAACATAGATTTCCAAAGGTAAAGAAAATAATGGAACAGCAAGGATTATTATCTAAAAACTTATTCCTTGCCTTTCCATGCAAAGCCTAATTAAGAATTACATGGATAAACAAGAACACATATATCAAATTGAAAAAAAAAAAAACGATGCAAATAATGAAACAGGATACAGGAAACAACCTTCAAAAGAACAATGACAAATCCTGCATTATTCTAAAAAGAAGTTCCAATTGTAGATCTTGACATTGAAATGTGAAGATTTTTGCAGTGAGTCTCTTAGTTCTTTCGCCAAATTGGCATTTTTGGCCAGTAACAAAGCAAACCCCCCACCACCAGCACCCACAAGCTTGTAGCCACAGCAGAAACTGTCAGCAAACTCAAAGAGACGATCCACAAATTCGTTGCTACAATATGGGTCCAGCTCTTGATGAAGTCTCCAAGCTTCCAGCATAATGTGTCCTAGCTCATCTACATCACAGTTCATCAAAGCTTCTCGCCCTATCTTAGCAAGTTCAGCTAACCGCTTAATACTTGAGATGAGCAGGTTATCACGTTGGAGATAACGGGTTACCACCTTTTGCAGGACTTGGTTTGCAAGTCGCACCTGAGCGTGTCAATATATGATGTCAGGTAGGGCAAATGAAGAAGATGGAAGCAATAGAGAAAAGTAATTTTTAACCTAGCCCATGCTATTTAGCAAAATAGGAGAACAGCGCCTATGAGATTTGACTATTTGTTTTAGAGAATTACAAAAAATTTTGTCTGCATAAACAATAAAGCAGAGGATTACTTGTCCAGTAAACACCACCAGCAGTCTCTGCTCCAACTCCCACACCAATTGAGATGAAGCAACAAGCGGAAGGACTTGAAGCCGTAAAGGCAATCCTGGAAAACTTGAAGTGAATTTGATACCTGGGTATAAACCTCCAATTTGATCCTGCCAACCTCCTCCAGTGCCCATGATCTGCTCCAAGACCAAAACAAGTCTAGCAACACTATCATTACTATCATCTCCTCGCATTATTTGGAGAAGTGCTTTCACAACTGCTGCTGCTAAGATGCTGGAAGTTCCTAAGCCACTGCCACGAGGAACATTTGCCCATGTCCTGATTCGCAAGCCTGATGACTCAAGAATTTTGTCATGTACAACTCCAGAAACAAGCAATGCAGATTTTACAAGTCGAAAAGAATCATCATTATCAAATGGTGTAGAGATGCATTTAGGGTCTTCAATGTACAATTTGTTTCCAGTATCATCACATATATATATCCCAGCAGTTTTTGTAGTCTCAATAATAGTCCCAATAGGAAGGGAACCTTCCAAACTTATTGCCATATTCAAAACGCAACCAGAGCGTTCCAAGCTCCACGGAGGCGTATCACTCCAACCACCAACGAAGTCCACACGAACTGGAAGTTCTACGGTTGCTACTCTTGTAGAGAATGGAATGTCTGCACTGCCATCAAGTTCTGCATTTGCAGAAGGAAGGCTGACACGGGACTCTAAAATGCAGAACGATGAGCCAGATTCAGATGAATAAGATTCAAAATGAGTTAACTGCTACAATGAACAACTCAAAGGAGACTAACATTTATATACATCTCATATAAAATTACAAACAAAAGAATTACACATAACGCCAGAAGGATAACTATTCAGAACATGACCAACCAATCAATAATGAGCTGTTCTAATGTTTTCATAAGTTATATAGTTTTAACTCCTACCTGTCTTTTCTTCATTAAAGATAAGGACATGTACATACAGATCTTACCTCCAAGACCATACTTTACAGCAGAAGCAGTTTCTTCAGCAACTGCAGCCCAAATTTTGTGTTCCATGGAGATTGCTTTTCTGTCTTCCCCACATGCACGAAGAAGATCAACTAGCACTTGATAAACCCTACTTTGGGGAAGAATCCTTGAGTTTTGAGTCTCAAGGTTGGAACACAAGTCTAGAAAGTCTTTACACATTTCAACTCCGGATACTTCTTTCTGAAGAATTTCTTCAAATAATCGAGACAAGTTGCGGCCAAGCAAACCATAATTAATGCATGCTCTAGCAATCCCAGCTGCAAGATCAGCTTGATGATTACTGGATCCCAAGCAAAGTTGGGAAAAGTCAATTGATCTGTGCAGCTCCTCTAAACTAATTCGCTGGGACCTTCTCCACAAAGGAAGCATGGTACCACCATGGTTACTCAGGCCCATCAGCCACATTGCTAAACTAAGCATTTCTAGATAAGGCCGAATGGGAAATATTTTTGCATTCCATAAACACTTCTCTTGGACAGATGAGCTCCACAGCTCATCTTCACCAATGCCTAAATCATGCAACGCATTTTTCCATGGTTTCCCACAAAAAGTTCCATTCTTGGAATATGAAGTTTTTGGGTTGTCGTGGAGGCCACAGTAGACTAAGATTCTTTGAGCACATCCTACTAAAGGAACCTCCCAAAGGCAATGGCGATCAGGCAGAACAAATCGAAACGAAGCTCCTGCTGTTCCATTATCGAAGTCTCCAGGGATATTAACTCCAACAACAATAGCCTGAGAGCCTATCTGCATTCCACCTAAAAGTGATGAATCATAAACCAGAGAGTCCTCCCCAATTGAAACCCCAGGTGCAACTTTGCTTGCAAGTATAATAGCAGATGCTGCAATATCAGACACAGTTGTAGCTGGAATGGAACACAAATGCCTCCGACCCACTAAAGCTGAATCAGACCCACCTAAGTGATCCAGAACTTCAGTGGAGGTTCCAAAATGTAAAAAGTGCAACTCATCTGAACACCAAAGAGAAGAGTGAGGAATGAAACCTGAAGAAAGCAGATTAAACAACCTCTATATGCAGTGGTAGGATGTAAGACGTACGGATCTAGTGCTAACATTAATTTTGACATACATGCACAATAGCTGAACATTGCCCTGGTTCCCAATTTATTGATCAGCTCTCTTCCTAGAGGACGAAGATTTAACCATTTGTGTTTTGCAGGCACCCAAGCAGCTACCATGTCCTCATATAAACTCATCTGCACAAACTTCAAAGGATTGTATACCACACTGGAAGTTTATAAACAGCAAAAACAATCAAGAAAAGAAGGCAGAGAAAATAAGACTCATTGTCCCAACAGTACTGTAGATAAGTTCTTGAATCCTGTCATAAGCCCACAGCTCGTTTGGCAAAAAATTAGATGTTGCGTGTGAAATTTTCATCCCAAATTCCTGCCCATATAAATGCCTGTGACTCTAGACATATGTATACACCCTTTCAAAAAGCAATTTACACTGAATCCATTCGTGCATTATAACCTTTTCTATCTTTCGCATTCAGAGAAAAGGAAATAACGTGTTGACTGGTTATCATGTAAAGAAAAGTTTCTACTTCCCTCATTCTGACACTCCTGAAAAGTCTGTTCCCCAGATAGACGCTGACCCATTGGTTGAAGTACATAAATTGCATGAGTTTTTCCAATGTTTGCTCCTCAAAAATATTTTCTTTGCTAATACCAACAACCCCCCAGTCCCTACCCTAGGCTCACGAATAAATAAATAAATAAAAACAAATTTATTAGCATTTACTAAGATAGTTTTAGGTGTATTTAAATTATAACAATCATGCAAAGTAAAAAATAAAATGACATATTTCAAATAAACAAATAATATAAAGGCCATCAAGTGATTGTCAATAGATATTATGGGAGCAAGGTTCACTCTATAAAGCAAAAAAAGGATGAAGGTGGCATAGCCATAACAATTGAGGTTCTTCAATTGTGACCTAGAAGCCATGAGTTCAAATCCAGAAAGAAACTCTCCACTATAAAGGTAAATCAGTATACGTCGCCCTTCAGACCCACAATGATGGGAAAATTACATAATATGCTATACTATTTATTAGTAAAGAACATCGAATTATTGCATGAAGTATAAAAGTATAGCATACACTTGGACAAGCAAGAATGAATCTAGCCATAAGTCCAGATTTAATTTACTTCTATGATTGATCAAAGTGTTATGAATCAGTGTCCATAATCAATGTTTCTTAATAAAAGCTACTAAATCTAATGGAATGAGCTTCTAAGCCCCCACTATAATTTGATGTCTATGAAGCAATATGTTTCCTTTGATGACTTTATGGTTCTAAGGCCTTCATTATTTCATGTATTTAAAGCACTAACTTCAATATTGCAATCTAAACTAGATATGAGCCCATAAAGCGGCAACGTTAATTAGACCAAATTCACATATTTCTGGAACCACTGCACTTAATGCACCTAATGCACCATGCATAAAACATAGAACTACAAGGCTATGATGATAAATTATTGCATCAAGTTGATGGGAAAATTAAATTTTCAGAAAGTTTGAAAAAAAAAAAAGGAACCAATAAAAAGTCAAAATTATACGAGCATGCTCATTTAGATTTCAGTTTGCACATTCATAAGTGCAGAAACGATGAATGAACAGCCCATCTCACTGATCTGTACAAATTAATAATTTCAATTAGCATATTCATAATCAAAGCATGTAACCATGTTCTTTTTATTTTCCCAAAAAAAAAAAAAAAAAAAAAAAAAAAAAAGGCATAGAAGCTTGCCTCTTTTCCACTCTCGAGCAGCTCTGAAATCATTATTTGACTAGAACTTGCAAGCATAAGAAGATCAATCCATGCTTTGCCTCTAACAGCAATTACCCCTGTATCTAATAAGACTCTACCATCATGCAATATTGCCTGATTCTCAACAAGCTCCTTCAAACTGGGCTTTTGTAGAAGATTCTCTACCAAACTCAGTGAATATGTTTTCTCTAGAATTCCGGATTTTGAAGCCACAATAACCCCATGGTTTGAAGCCACATCAAGTGTTATAGGGACAGTGATAATGCATGACGAGTCCTCTGGAAGCACAAGAGTGGACACATCAAAACATGGGAGCACATCTCCGGTCATAATGAATATCCCACCTGTGTAGAAAAAAGTTGTCACAATTCAGCTTGTTTAATATCAAAAGAAATGGAGGTGGCAATGGGCAAGAATAACAGTGGTTATAGCTTGCAGAAGGGAAAATGATCAAATATGTCAAATCCTTGACTGAGAAGTTGGCGGTAACATTTAATACATAACAAATAAAACTAGAAGAATCAGTAAAGAGAAAACATAATCAAGAGAAGTTTGAGCTCAAATTACATTTGAAATAATTATGAACAAAATATTGGGCAAAAAAAAAATGATTCAAAAGTTAAGATAGGACAAAACTTCATAGATGGAAAATGCACCAAGACACTCACTACTTTACCACCCTAAGATTCCAAAAGCGACACATACAGCATTCTCTATTATCATTGGTTAAAATTTGCAAATAGATAGGACAGAACTGACACGTTTCCTAGTATATTTTTGGCATGCAGAGAACAAGCCAATTACTTAGACTTCATTTTTCAGCAATAGGGATGTCAATTTTGTTTCATTTTAATAGAAAGAACACTCACATACTAACCTTCATTCTTAAAAGCTTGTCTTGAGCAAGAGGCAATTGCCAGTATATGGTCAAAAAGTAGCGGAACTGGCCCATCAGGGTCATCTGCTGCCAAATATGGTAGTGGCAAGAACACTTTCCCCATTGGATTTGCCCATGGAACCCTTTTAGAATCGCCTCCAGCATGTAGCAATAATATATGCTTTTTGGCAATGAAGTTGTCCATTGATAGATCCAAATCATTGGAACTTCCACTCAGAGCTGAAGAAGGCAAACTGACATGGTTGGCATCTACTACCTGTGGATGAAACAAATCTAATTAATACTAGAAACTGCAGAATTTATCAACAGAAAGACAACCAAAGCATCTTATGTGCTGGCCAAAAGAAAAGGGCTTTTTTTAATAAATATCAAACAGCATGTCATCTTCTTGACAAATTTTCAGTATGAAATCTTTGACTAAGTAAGCATCAAATCGTATGGTTTACTTAAGCAAGAGAAGGCTAGGAAATATAATACAATCGCAACTTTGCAAGTAGGGTTCATTAAACAGGAAAAATGATAGGAATATTTTACGTCATTTGCTCGTGTAGAAAATGACTAGTTGATCTTAAAACCTGAGGATCAGATGCATTAGAACAAAGAGTTAAAACAACCAAGTTCTGCTAGACGATACAGAACTGCCAACTTGAGAAAAAAAAAAACTCAGATTGGTATTTGGTAGAGGAGGCAAGCTAAGATGATGAGAAAACCCCAACGCAACAGTCAAGTATAAAACTAAGAATTATAAAATCCCAACCAGGATATCCTTTAATGACTTTACCACAGTCTAACATCCTTTGCAGATCAGAACACCGTTCCATTTTGGCTGATAGAAGCTGATGACTTTAAACAGAATATGTTCACAAGGAATATTGCTCCTCATTAAAGTTTAGACTTTAACAAGAAAACGCAAATATCGGTGCTTCTAATTCTATTCAACTCGACAAAGCCTTTTTACAGGTTTCCCAACTATATGGAAATAGCCTTCTCCATGTTTTTACAACCACAAGGAAACAATCAGAGTCTGAGTCAGCTAAATTACTCTAGCAAACAAAGTTGAAGTGTTTTTCTTCAGCTTCTCTAAAAACCAACCAGACCATATTTGTAAAGGAAATGCCTTGATTACAAAGCTGAGAACAATATTGCCACAACAAGAAACCATTGCCTTCATCTACATATAAGATATTAATCATTTCCAACTCAAGTTTCTTTTTTTTCTTTGGCGCTCTGTCCTCCTTACCAAATTAATAAAAGAATCATAAAACACAAGGGCTGACAAAGAACACGAGGTGTATATAATTAAATCATTGAAACAAAATCACCTCAATTTTGTAGTCATATGATCTTATCAAGGCTTTTTAAATCAACTTAATTAACTGTAAATCAGCTCTTTAATTATGTCTTGGTGATGGATACTATTGAGTGGAGGACACTTTAAAGAATTACCTCCAAGTGATGAGATGACCCTCCCTTCAAGCGTCCAAGCACCCTTGTGATTGTTAAACCTTTGATAGTACAAACCCAAGTACGCCATTTTGGGAGCAAGCTAAGACCTTTCAAGCATGCAACTCCTCCCAATCAATCACAGTCACAATGAAAAGTTAATTTCGATGTTCAACAATGCAAAGGTGCAATAGTGGTGGACTAAAGCCAATAAAAAAAAAAAGTTTAATTCCCTTAGTATAACCCATGGGATTCAGTAGAAAGACAGCTTCAAGGATAGTCAAAGAAAAAGTAAATAAACTAATTGGTGTAGAAATCATTAGGTCAACGGCTAAGTCCTACCCATAGTTTAGATGCACAAATGCTTGTGCTAGGTTTCAAGGAAGGGTAGGACCTGGATCTAACATGC
>JAJIYU010010724.1:0-15869 GCA_030144865.1 Tinospora cordifolia
TTTAATTTCCTCTTTGATCCTTACTGACTAACTAGTTCTTGTGGAACAAAGAGAAAGCTAGAAATTATACATTTAGAAAGAGAGAGAGAGAGAGAGAGAGAGAGAGAGAGATAAGGATGACCAAACTCCTTTTCTCTTCCGCTCCTCTTTTTTGCCAAGTTTGGTTTAAGAAAATACATGACATATCATGTGATACCAAGAAAACAAACAAAATATTTATGATTCCTCATTTATTACGACCAAATTTGAAAGCCTACCCTCCTCTCCCTCTCTCTCTGGTTGCCAACTCAAACTAACATTTTTTTGGCTCTTTTTTTCTTTTTTCTTTCCTTTTTCTTTTCTCTCATGGAGTAGTGTATATATAGAATAAGGCCCACCACACCTGGCCTTCAAATTTATATGAAATTGAAATACCCTTTTTATTTTTTTATCTTTATCTATTTCTATTCTTTCCTTTACATGTATATGACATCTTGAGAGAGAAAGAGGAGAGAGCGAGAGAGAGGGGAGAGAGAGAGAGAGAGAGAGAGAGAGGCAAAGCTGAGTTGCCTTTGATACTGGTGAGCTAGTCCTGCTTGTCAGCACATGCATTCCACTTTCCACTACAAAATCGACTTTGGACCCCCAATTTTCCCTCACCTACAAGAAAAGCACACAGCCCACACATAAAATTTAACACACTCTCTCTATTCATCTCTCTCTACCTATCTATCTATTTCTCTCCACTACATCACAATCCCAAGAATATCAGATAGTGACTTCCACATATATACTTGAGAGTTTAGAATAGATAGGTGGCTTCACGACCTACTACCTACTTAGACACCCCTCCATCATTCCTCATACAGTCACTTCAATTCCTAGATCTCTCTCTCACTCTCTACCTCTCTTCTTTCACTTGCTTCCAAATCCATCAGCAAGAAGCATACAAATTAAGCATTAAAATCTGTGGCTACTACCTCTCTCTCTTTCTTGTAAAACTTCCAAATTATGATTTCTATTCATCATTAACAGCAGCCAAAATCTTCTTTGATCTTGTATTTTTAGGGTATTACAGATCTGAAATTAAGCTCCCAATTATCCCTTCTTCAATATTCATCTATACTGCTTTCCTGGTGTATTCATTATCTATATACATAAATATATATCACATCGTTACCGGCCGGAATAGTGGATTACGTACTGATCGGAGAAAAAAAGAAAAGAAAAGATGAGAGCTGGAGGTTGCACAGTGCAACAAGCTCTAACTGCCGAGGCTGCGAGCATAGTAAAGCAAGCTGTGAGCCTTGCAAGGCGGCGTGGCCATGCTCAGGTGACACCTCTTCATGTAGCTAATGCTATGCTTGCGTCCTCCACTGGACTTCTCCGAACGGCTTGTCTTCAATCAAACTCCCATCCCCTTCAGTGTAAGGCTCTTGAGTTATGCTTCAATGTTGCCCTAAACCGCCTTCCGGCATCCACTTCTAGCCCCATGTTAGGTCACCACTCTCACCACCCGTCCCTCTCTAATGCCTTGGTTGCAGCTTTTAAGCGAGCCCAGGCTCAACAGCGTCGCGGTTCCATTGAAAACCAACAACAACCTCTTCTAGCTGTCAAAGTAGAGATAGAACAGCTGATAATTTCCATTTTAGATGACCCAAGTGTAAGTAGAGTCATGAGAGAAGCTGGTTTCTCAAGTACCCAAGTGAAAAGCAATGTTGAACAAGCCATCTCTTTGGAGATTTGTTCTCAACAAAATCCTTCTGTTAGTAACAAGTCCAAGGAAAGTAACCTTCTTGCCCTTGATAATTCTGTCTCTCATCAGACTTCTATGACCCAGCAATCCATGAAAAACATTGGCAATAATCAGCCGATCTGTAAACCCTTGGATCACGTTAGGAGTGAAGATATTGCAAGTGTTGTGGAGACTTTGATGAATAGAAGAAAGAGAAATATGGTTATTGTTGGAGAGTGCTTGACTACGACAGAGGGTGTTGTTAGAGGAGTGATGGATAAGATTGATAAGGGCGATGTTGCTGAAGCTTTGAGAGATTTGCAATTTATCAGCCTTCCTCTTTTTTCATTTGGTAATCTTCAGAAAGAAGAGGTTGAACAGAAGATTGGGGAGATTAGATGTCTTGTAAAGAGTTGTGTTGGAAGAGCTGCTGTTTTGTATCTTGGTGATCTCAAATGGGTTGCTGAATTTAGGGCCAGTAATTCATCAGCTGCTCATGAACAAGCTAGGAATTATTACTGCCCAGTTGAGCACATAATTATTGAGTTGGGAAGGTTGGTCAGTGGATTTGGAGAAAGTGGAAGGCTTTGGCTTATGGGGATCGCTACCTTTCAGACATACATGAGATGTAGAATAGGGCATCCTTCATTGGAGTCTGTTTGGGGCCTTCATCCTCTTACTATTCCTGCTGGGAGCTTGAGCTTGAGCCTAACTCCTGATAGGTAACATTAATTCACCAATAATTGTTGACATGTCACTGTGTCCGGCTATATTTGCTTCTTTTTTACTTTTTCTTTTGATCCTTTTTTATCATGAACTAATTGGTTAATTGTGTTTTTCTTTCTAATGAATCATTTAACAAGTAGTCTAATTTGATAAAGTATTGTTTATCATCTTTCATTGAAGACCAAAAAATTGGTCTAATTAATGAAAATAATCATGTTATGATTTACCTTATTCTTCCCCTCCAATTTGGGATTACAAATAGTTCACGTTATCATTCCTTAATAGTTGTGGTCTTTTGTCTCTTTCAGCGATTCACAAGGCCAGCTTCGAAGCAGAAGAGGTGGAGAGGGATCCACTGGCTGGCCTATACTTGAAAGTGGCGTGGAGAAGCAGCTCACTTGCTGCACTGACTGCTCCGTGAAGTTCGAGACAGAAGCTCGAAGCTTGGTAACAACTACTCATGATTGTAGCACCAGCACTTCCACTACCTCGAACTTACCTTCATGGCTGCAACAGTACAAGGAAGAGAACAGAAGGCCAACAAGTAATGATCAGGTAATTATCCAATCTCACTGTTACAACAGTAAATCTCTTTTTATTATTACTAAGTTCTTATTCGAATTTGAGTTTTCCTTTTTGGAATCCATTAAAAACAGTTCCTTTTCTTTTCCTACTCTTATCAGGACTCTCTCCAAGTAAGAGATCTATGCAAGAAATGGAACTCAATTTGCACCGTTGTCCACAAACAGCATCACCAAACAGAGAGAACCATAAATTTCTCTTCCTTATCTCCGTCTTCGTCCACTTCTATCTCTTCTTATGATCAACACTGCACCAGCTTGCACCAGACTTTCCAGGGTTGGCCAATTGTTCATGCAGAACCCAAGTCATGGCGTGGGCGGCAGTTTTGGATATCTGAATCTGTTAACAATGATCAAGAACCAAATTTGAGAATGTACATTCCCGAGCACAGCGAGCCAAAACTCGCCTTGCTATCAATCTCAAATCCAAATTCTACTCCACATTCAGTTTCTTCTAGCGAGGCTATAGAGGGAGATCGTGAATATATTCATCGGTTCAAGGAATTGAATTATGAGAATTTGAAGACTTTATGTGACGCATTGGAGCAAAAGGTTCCATGGCAAAAAGAAATAATTCCTGAAATTGCAAGCACTATTCTCCAGTGCAGGTCTGGAATGGTAAGAAGGAAGGAAAAATTGAAACATGGTCATGAGAGCGCCAAAGAAGACACATGGTTGTTCTTCCAAGGTGCTGATATTGATGGAAAGGAGAAAATCGCTAGAGAGTTAGCCACCCTTGTTTTTGGCTCTATAAGCAACTTTGTTTCAATTGGTCTTAGTAGCTTTTCTTCACCAAGAGCCGATTCAGCAGAAGAATTCAAAAACAAAAGGTCTAGAGATGAAACAAGTGGAAGCTACCTTGAGCGATTAGCCGATGCAATTCGAACCAATCCACACCGAGTCTTACTAGTGGAAGATGTCGAACAAGTAGATTATTGTTCTCAGCTGGGTATTAAGAGAGCAATTGAGAAAGGAATGATAATTACTTCTGGTGGTGAAGAAGTGTGGCTTAGCGATGCCATTATCGTTCTGAGTTGTGAAAGCTTTAGCTCAAGGTCTAGAGCTTGCTCTCCTCCTGTTAAGCCCAAGTTGGACGAATTAATTACTGAAGAGAGGGAAGAAGATCAGTCCAATGAGGAGACAAGCCCATGCACTTCATGGGATTTGAATCTATCAGCTGAGGAAGAAGATATCCTGGATGAACAATCCATTGATGATATTGGGCTTCTTGAATCAGTGGATAGAAGGATTATTTTCAATTTACAGGAATTACAGATTTGATAAGAAACCTATCAATCACTCAGCTTCTTGGCTTTACATTTTCTTTTTCTTTTTCTTTTCTTTTTTTTGTTTACTTTACTTTTTAAAATTTTTTAGATTCATGTTTGTTGACTTCCATGTCCAATCTTCATCATACTGTGTGAGTGGAGATCAAAGAAATAGCTGAATTTGTAGAACTACGTGTACAATATTATTATCGTCATTACCATCTTTGTGCATTGTTCGCTTCCATTGGTTTCCTTTTCTTCTTAAGCGGAGGTTTTCTGTTGTTATTTTTATTTTCTTATGCGGGCCACTTTTGCGCCACAACATACGTATTTGTTTTAGGACATCGCATGTGTAACTATTGCTCCCTATATTTTGAATTTTTTTTCTTTTATTTTGAATTTCAGAAAAATTTCTTAGCAAGGCAAATTATAAATTAAATACAAAATATGAAAGAGCCTACATAATTAGACCTCAATTATCAATTTTTCAAATGTTATGTATTAATTAAATTACATATCTCGATGTATGACCCAATAAATTAAGCATAATATACAGTTACATGTATAATATTCTTATTATTTTTTATAGATATTTCTTTTTCTATGTAGATCACGTTCTAATTTTATTTTTTTTGAATTAGTTTAGTGCTATATATATCAGGAATACCTTCTCTTTTGATAAAACACTGTGCCAAATTACTTATTTAAGAAGGTATGCATGATGCTCTTTTTAAAAAAAAGAAAAGGATGTAAAAATGACATTCAAAAGTATTTGTTTAAAATAACTTATAACTTTTCCTACAAGTTCCAATAAATACGAAACTTAATTAGGAATAGATAATATAAACATTGGCTAGCTCTAATATATTATCTCAGAGTTCTTTCATGTAACGATGAGAGTTTAGTTCTATTTTATTAAAAAAAGATAGGGGTCTGTCTTTTTTAATTAAATGAAAATACCGAGGACAAAATTTATCTTTTTATCTAAACATTCATGCTCCTACTACTGTGTTTGTCTTTCTACATTATTGTTTTTACACCAATACCAATATCTTCTAACCTCATGTTAGATCTTAAAACTATAAGATTAATAATAGTCATAAATAATTAAATTATAATGCAAAATGATTTTAACATTCAATCTTGTTAATAGAAATAAAAAGCATCTTCTAATTAAGAATTTATGTGAAAAATATTAGATGCAATAATTATATATAATTAATAATTAAATTGTTATTAGAACCATTTCTCACATCACAATTAATATCAACGATATTACATCACAAGAGATGATGAAGTGCACATAATTAATAGTTATAGATACATAAAGTTATTTCTCAATCTAAAAGACCGTTTCATTCTCTTGTCATTAACCTTCCCCAAGCATTTACCGCATGGTGGGTATGGTATGATGGCCTACTTATTGAAGGCATAATTTTATTACTGAAAGAAAGCCATGATTGATTGATCTTTTTGGTTCAAAAAATTGATGATTTTTTAATGGCACGGAGTACCCTACCTCCTCTTCTATCCATCAAATACATGCATGCGTGCATAAATGATGGATCCTTCTTCAGTTAGCTCCTCGTGTGTAAATTCTTTTTGTTATTTGACAGAGAGAATGACCAGGAACCAATTCCTTCTTTTTATAATATAAGTCAACGAGTCAACAAGCAAGTGAAGAAGTTCATGTGGCCTTCACCTCCTTATAAGCTAAGAACGTGATATACATATATACATGCATGCAGAAGCTATGCATGTATCATGCATGCATAAGCTATTGCTTTATTAATTAGAAAGGGACCCACAAATATCACAAGATGTGTATCTATCCATAGAGTTAGTCATCAACATATTATTTAATTATCTCAATTGCGTAGTCACTATATCTTCCACATTTTATATGCCAAAGATTATCGTGTTCACGCATGTAAAAATACAGCATCGAATAATATGAGTGGGATTACTTTTTAGATGTTGTGTTTCATTCTAAGTTAATAGAATTTTTCACCAAAAACTAAATTACTGACCATAAAGAATATTATAAAAGACATTCGACCTTTAGCAATCGAACCTTGATTCGATAAGGATGCATCATGGGGTGTGTGTATGTTACATATACATGCATTTATGTGTGCGTTAAAGCTGCACAATGAGAAATTATTATTATGTATATATATAGTACGTGGATACTTTAAGTTAAAGCTGCGCACATATATTTAAACTCTGTGGATTATATATACATAATGAGAATGAATAATATTTCATTACTTTAAAACTGTACTTTCATATTGTCTTTCGTCCAAAAATAATCTAAGTTAGGCGATGAACCAAGCTAGCATCTATATATTCCTTGCAATTTGTTTTCGAGTAGATTAGAAAAGCAACAAGTACACATCAAACAAGAATATTTCCAATTCAACTAATTTACTAATCATTCCACTATATCCACATGAATAGTATTGTTTCAAGGAAAAAAAATAAGTTACGTTCCGAGTTCCGAAGACCCAAATGTAGAGAGCCAAGAAAATGTATACTTATCATGGGATATAAATAAATATTAGCTAAGATTAATTTTTAAATAATTTATAGGTGTAATGAAGGATAGAAATGTAATGATGGGAGAATTAAGATGTTATAAGGTTATACATATTGTTGTTGGGAAGGGATAAAAGGGAGATTAAGGTGTGATTCAAATCTTAAGGGTTGTGCAAAGGGGAAGGCACTTTAGAAGGGAAAAGTAAAATCTTCCTTAAGAAATATTAGAAAAGGGCGCTACTTTTCATGCAATTTTTTGGAAAAAATAAAAGGAATCCCTTTTTCTTCTTTTGATTTCATAACCAAACATTCTCATCTTTAGAAAGTAGTGGTGGGAAGAATTAATTTAACGATTTAATTTTAATATATATATATATATATACATATATTAATATATAGATATAGGCATCTCTTCTTTATACCTTAAAGATGTTGTTGCTTTCCAATCACAAAGAGATCGATCACTTTGAAATTAAAACCGTAAGTGTAAGTAGGGAATTTGTCGCTTGTATCTTTTTAAAAGATTAGGGTTTTTGAGAATTAGTGCATTATTTTGATGTACAAAAAGTTGGGTTCAAGGAGGTGCTCTAACCTTCCAAAAAATAAAAAAAATAAATTAAAATAAAATTAAAATAATATTCTCCCTTACTTTTGGGCTGCCCTCTTTTTACCTCTTCTTTTATTTATTTATTTATTTATTTTTTCCATTCTACAAAAGGTGCTAGCTAGTCTCTCTAACTTGGACTACTTTTCCCTCTTTTCTTTTTCTTTTTCTTTTTCTTCTTTTTCCTTTTCCTTTTATTTATTTATTTATTCCATTTTAATCCCTTAGAGAAGGTTTGAGCCAATGTTTTTGACCCAGCTATTACTAAATCTATTCAAATTTGGCAATAAATATTTGAGTTCGTTTTAATCATCTTTTTTCAGATCCTATTCAATCAACAATTAATTAGTAAATATAATAATTATAATGCTCTTAATTAACTAAAACTCTATATTAATTAGTGTTGTAAAATTCTTATATTTAATTGCTAAAGTTGCAAAGAGGATGTCATGAAAGTCTATCTTCAGACGTAAAAAGGTAAGTGAATTATTTCCCTCTTTCCAAATGATAGATTTTGAACCTCAGTTGTTTAAAAAAGAATATGAAACACTTAACTGATAACAATATTTATTGTATATAGATGTCTTGTTTGGTAAAAATCATAGAGAAAAGTATACTTACATATATATAAATTTAAAAACTTGGCGAATTTTCATGGAAGCAAAATAGAATTTAAGTGGTTCTAAATATTTGTGAGGTATTCATGGTCCAAATGCCCATTACAAAGAAAAGAAAAGAAAATTCGACAAGAATTTTAATATCATCATACTAATTAGTTATACCATTTGATCAACAATATTTCTCAAATTATTATATTTATGCTATTATTGATATCATCCGCCAAAAAGACCTAAAAAATTTGACAGAGTCCAAATCTACTGTTCTTGAAAAAAAAAAAAAAGAAAAGAAAAAAAACCCAACTAACATCCTCTTTCAAACACTAATGAAACACCTTTCTACGTTCTAACTCCGCCTTTTGTGCCTATTAACTTTTAGACTTGATTCTGCCTTATCGAACATTATCTTACACTATTAACTGTAACAAGACCAATAAAAATTAATCACAAAATTAATCACACAAATTGCTATAATTTTTAATGAACAATAGCTGCTATTGTTTTTAATAAACTTATGAGTTAATTTTGTCATTATATGGTTGCTTTATTAAAGTGGTGCTGCAATAAAAATTGAAATGGATTTCGACATGGAATAACTTTAGACAAAATATGCTACAGGTATAACCTAAATGACGTGTGAAGCGTATTTGTTCCATCTGAAAAAAAATGATGAGTAATATATTTTTCATCATGCATTACAAGGATTTGAACACATCATACTAACTCGTCACTATATTCTTATAAACATGGGGAGTATATGCGAGATTATACAAAGAGATGATGGCTCTCGAATGATATTATTCATGAGATCACGATCACTATCTTCTGACCTATCCATTCAACTTCATATATATATATATGGCTGAACCAAACATCTTCCCTGTAAAAAGGTTGTTACATTATATTTGTGCTGATAAACATGTAAAAAGGTTATTACATTATATTTGTGCTGATAAATTTAATCATCTTGATGAGCTAAAAAAATAAACAAAATAAATTGCCATTTTAAGCTTATAAATATGGATGAAGTTTACATTAAGTCTCTACACTTTTTGTCATTTAATTGAGTCCTTAATAATTTATTTGTAATTACATTGTGCCCTCAGCAAACAAAAGTTAGTGATTTAATCGAGTCAGACAAATGGTGTGCCCTTAGCATTTTCTCTCAAACTTTCAAAATAGAAAAAAAAAAAAAAAATCAAAACCAGTGAATATACTTCTTTTGTCTACAAGCTATCCATAATTTATATTATAAAGTTTGTTGAAGAGTCAAGATACAAATGATATCAATGCAACTATTGGTTTAACTTTAGTTACATCCATGACCTATTTCTACGTGGGTCTTATAGTAAAAAAAAAAAAAAAAAAGATTGAGTTGTTTTGGTAAATACATTCAACTGGCCATATTTAAATTGTTAGATAATTATAGTAGGGATAACATCATTATTCTCACCGCTATTGTATAAACATACAAAAAAACTTCAACTTCATATGAATCTTTGATAGCCACAAATAATTAATCTCAGAAGTGATTCTAGATTATTTAGCTGTTAAATGTAGTAAAAATATATCTAAGGGTCTCAAATTAGACCAATGTGATGCTATTTGTCTTAATAACAAATAAAAAGTGCTTTTGAATTTATCTCATTCTTTATAATTAATTTTTATTTATATTTGTTTATAAATAACTCAACTCCTCGCTTAATTCAATAAAATATTTATTGCATCAATAGACTTCAACTTATATCTTTTTTTAGTCAAAAGATCTCCCACACTATAATATCGTAGTATTAGTTTATAAAAAAAATTGATATTTTAAACCCCGAACTTTAGGTAATATATGTCCAATTAGCCTTTCTTGGCACTCATGCCTCACATCTTTCTCCTACATACTTAATGGCCTTTTGAATTGATATTTGTGACGCTTGTCTAAAAAAGTTAATTAAAGAAATAATGTAACTACAAATTAATGATTAAAAGCTCAATATTAAAAAAAAAAAAGGTTTAGAGGCTCAATGCAAATTTTACTATTTCAAGGACTTAAAGTAATATTGGTTTTCTAAAAACAGGAGCGAGGGGAAAATTAAGATACATAAGGCCTTTGTTTATTCTATTTTTCTCAATAATTAGTACCTACTTTATTTAATTATCTTAAATAATATTGTAATTTAATATGATTTAAGGCTATTCCATAACTCTATTAATCATCTAAAAAAAGTGTTGGTAAAGTTTGTTTGTTTTTTTTTATTATTATTTATTCTATAGAAACGCATGACACTTGACATTACATATTTGGACAATATGCAAGTGTATCAGTACTTGAGAAACTAAAGACTTGACTTCCAATGGATATTATCATTCAGTTGATCTTGCTTTCCGAGATATCCATGTACAATGATCAGCATTCATGGTTCAGAACAGAATCTGATTCCTTAGCTAATTGCACGCGTCCCTTCAAATCACGTGTTTAGAATATAAAGTCACATTAATTAGTATAGAATTCTAAAACTCGTGGGGAATCATTGTTTATTCAATTCGAAAAGTCAAATTTTATATGAAATAAAGATGGATAGAAGAATTTGTCAACTAATTTATACAAATAAAATATAAAATGCAGATAGAAAAAAAATGTCTAATTATATGTTAAACAAGAATAGATACATAAAACATTTTCTCGTCTCCAAATTTAATATCTATACTATTATTGTAGTCCAAGCACGGGTACGTGTGAGTTATAGGTAAATTAAAGAGTGCCATAAACATAAAAAGAAAAAAAAAATTTCATAAAAAATAAATAAGAACAGGGTGACAATTAACTAGCATAAAAATTATTTTAACTAAATATTTTTTATGATAAAAAAATTGAGACTTTTTTCTGTAAGAAAAAAGTAAAAATATGGTTTGAGTTTTGTAGGATATTTGAGATGGAAAATAAGTTATCTTTCTTCATTTACCTGTTTGAAATTGATATAAGATACAGAAATTATATTGTTCGGTTTTTTACTACAGGCAAAAGGGTTTTCAGCAATGAAACTTTTGGTCGTAAAAGATTAATAAACTCTGGTTGTTGTTGAAATAATAATTAAATAGTCATTGAGAATGAACTCTTATATTAACCGACTATTCAAATATTATTATTATTAATGGTCATGTAAGCTTAATTATGGTGTATGTGTGTGTGTGTGTGTGAGAGAGAGAGAGAGAGAGAGAGAGCATACATGGTTAATTAATTTAATGAGTTGTTGGACAACTTTGGGGAATCTAATTTTTATCTCTCAAAAGCCGGAAAGGAGATAGAGACGAGATGGTACAAATGATAATAATGGATGTTGCAAAATGTTAGATTAATTTGCAGAAAGTGGGTGCCCCTTTTTAAACCTTCTCTTCTTTTTCTATTCCTTTTGACTGATTTCCCAACCTTCCTTGCCGGCTCTTCCTTTGTCTCTGTCGTTTCTATCTTTTTACCATTCTTTTGTTGCCCATAGAATATTGCACCGCGCTTTAATTTATCCATAGCTTCTGTGAGAAAATATTGGATGGTACCTGTTGTACATTGTTCTCATCAACACACTCCATGCAACTTTGTACGTTTAGCTCATTAATTATAATTACTACATATTATGACTAGATAAAGAGTGGGTCTAGCTAACGCTAGAGCTAGAGCTTTTTACCTCATCCTCATCGTCAAATTAACCTGGATATATATATATATATATATATAGGCTCTAGCTAGCTTATTATTATATCATGTAGAAAGACCCTTGATGAATAAGATAGAACATCTTTCTACTGTATACTTAGTTAGCTATTCTCCTGTGTGCATAGGTTGCTCTGTACTAATAATTGAATTGCATAAAATTTATGTTTTATTTATTCTTTATTTGCACAGTGATTGCTGAATTTCTTTAATATATTAAGAGGGATAATGTCTATTTAATCAAAAGACGTAGGAAAATGATCAGTATTTTTTTTTCTTAATTAGTGTAATTTAAATGCTTTGGATACTTTGGACGTGAACTCCAAAAAAATTCTAAAAACATCTGAATATTTTTAATTTAATATGGGGCTGCAAGTGGACAGATCCATGTTGATCTAAGAGACTCCTAACACCGGTTTAAGTACACTTGCTTCAACTCTAACATCGTGTATATCCTAGAGTTCCTATATCAATTAGTTTGCATTAAGATTCTTACTTACATATTAAAAAATTGGTAAATAATTTCAATTAGAGTTCCCGTTAGCTAAAGAAAATTAATTATTGCTCGCCATCAGGTTGTCATTTGCAGATTTTAACTGCTTGGGCCAGCGCGGTATTTGATAAGAAGGCCATACTTTAATTTTGATGGCCAGTACCACACATATGTTGTCTCCCACTGAATATTCTACTTTTGAAACCCTCATGATATATGTAATTTCTTGGATATCAATCTCCACTCAATCCAATGTTGGATACCTTGCTTTGCCTACTATATATATAAAACTTTTTTAGTTCATTTTACTGACATAAGGGGCCTCTTTGGGCATGAAACTAGGTTTGCACAAAACCACGATGAAGACATTCAGTTTCTTATATATATAGAGCTGTACATATATAGGGCCTCGAGCTTTGCTCCCGATAGTGCTCAAGTGTATGGTGTTTGCAAAATAAATATATTCAAAAATTAACCGGGCTCAAGGAGATGAATATAGATGATAGCTTTGCCTATAAGCTTCACTTATTTAAATATTCTTTATCCACTTAACATGGAACACTGGCTAGCTAATATCTTTTGCAACTGATCAGATAATAAATCTTTCACAAGATTTGGGCTTTGGGTACCTTTTTCTTGTTTGAGAGATTATGCGGATTCTTATATAGTACTCGCCTTTTTTTTTTTTTTTTTTCCCCTTTACAAAGTGCTTGATTCACTTTTATAGTGGCTTTGGCATGATAAGATGTCTCAGCCAATTATTATTATGTTTAAGTTATTTGTGAACTAACACAGCATCAATCGCCCAATAATTGTATTGCTTGTGTATGACTATTAATTTTATTGCTTTCTTAATCTGCGCTACTTGATTAAGTTTATTTCTGTGAGTGGTGTCATCATCATTTTCATTTCATTCTTAATTAATTTGTGTTACTTTACTTAACATAAGCTGAATGAAAAGTCTATTTATTTTCTTAAACAATCTAATTAAGCTTTTTAATATTTAACATTACAAATTATATAAAAAATTGTCATGCAAACTCAAAAGTCATGAGGACAACATGTTGGCATATTCCAGTGTGAAAAAGAAAGCCTTTAAAGTCATCTAGTACTTCTATTACACCGCATTATGTAGAAGTCATGTTTAATCATTAAATAATTCAACACAATTTTTTATTTATTCGTTTTGGTTATTTAAGACATTTTTGTAAGTGCCAGAGGAATTGAAAATGGTAAACAATTTGCCAAAAGTATATGATGTGTAAGGAAATAATCGTAGATACCATATGTAGTTCTGGCCTTTGAACATGTCCATAATATGAAAACGTTTAGAAGGTGGTCTAAAGGGCCATTGCCCTAAAAGTTGATATGAGTAAAACCTATTACCAAGTTGAATGCCCCTACTTAAGAACCATCATGGAAAAAAAATGGTTTATTCCGTCCCAGATGGACAGACAATTGTTTACGAGATGTCTCACAATGTTGTCGCCCTATGTCATCGTCAATGGTTGACCATGTGGTCACATAACTTCCTACAAGGGATTGATTATAGTGGGCTGACCCTTTAATCTCATGCCTATTCCTAACATGTCTAGAGAGGTTGTTTGTTGATCTTAGGAGATCTAAACCATCGAGGCACATTGAGGGCCTTAAAATTACAATAAAAAGCTTGACATTTCCAAATTTTTTATTTGTTGATGATGTCTTATTACATGTAGCTCAAATGCTATTACTTAGTAGTGAAATTTGTAAGTACGTCCCCCTTTTTGAATCATTATCTTAATCCATATTATTACGTAAAAAAACTTTTTTTTTTTTTGAAAGCACAATTTTTTACAATTTTAAAAATGTTTTTCTGACATGGAAATAAAATATTGAAAAACATTGTTTGCTTCAACCCTTTATGTGAGGTTGAGTGACCCGAATGAAAGATGTTATTTATCTTATCCCTTTCTTTCCTTTATCTTTTTTTAATTTTAAAAATTTCAAAACGGATCCTTACAAAAATTCTTTTGTTAAGTTTTTTTTTGGGGTATGTGCAAAGAACAAGCTTAAACATTGTTTTCTAAAAATATAATGATAAACAATTCATATTCGGGTCAAATCTGTTAGAAATATAGTAAGCACAAAAACACTAAATAAGAAAATATATTCAAGAAGGAGATGAAGAGCTTAAATCCTGCACTAGAACTTGTGCAATTTGCTTGATGATGAAGTGGAACATACAAGACGAATTTATAAGAGTCTACCTATTAAATATATACGTGAATCTAAACATACATGAACTTGTAAGTTTATAGATTATATATCACTAGGTACATTGTAATAATCCCACATCGGCTGGACCTCAGAGTTGAGACTGGGCTATGAGTGCATACGCGAGTGTTCACTAGTGCCGAGGCCTTTTGAGGGTGGCTCGAGTTCGAGTCTCTCTAGGAACAAAACTCTCACGGTGTGTCCGTGGCTAAGTAGGGACAATATCGTCACGTAGTTGGTCCCGGTGTGTTACAAAATGGTATCAGAGCCACCTCTAAGTATAACGAGTGTGCATCTCGAGGACGAGATGACCTCCAAGGAGAGTGGATTATAATAATCCCACATCGGCTGGACTTGAGATTGGGCTATGAGTGCATATGCGAGTGTTCACTGGTGTCGAAGCCTTTTGGGGTTGGCTCGAATTCGAGTCTTCCAGAAACAAAACCTCTACAGTATGTCCGTGGCTAAGTGAGGACAATATCGTCACGTAGTTTGACCCGGTGTGTTACATACATGTATGTATATTATTTATTTCTAATACATTCATGAACCCATTAAATAGGTGCATTTATCATAATAACTCCCACTGAATCATGTTTACGATAAATATAGGTTAAATCTCCAACATCCCCCCTTAAACATGATTCGTGCATTGCAAAAAAAAATCTAACTTAGTCTTTGACATCCCCCCTTAAGTTAGATTTGGACCAACACCTAGTGCTTGCTTTAGCTTAAAAAAACTCTCAATCTTCAATGCCTTGGTGAAAATATCGGCCACCTAATCATGAGTCGAACAATACTTGATCAGAACTTCACCATTGTTTGCCAAATCTTTAGTGAAATAGAACTTTATACAAGTATGCTTGCTCTTTCCATGAGATATTGGCTTTTTGGTAAGAGCAATGGCGGATTTGTTGTCATAAAACAAAGTTGTCGCCTTTCCAGGAGCTTGTTTGAGTTCTTGCAATATCCATCTCAGCTAAAGTGTTTGACAACCTGTAGCTGACAAAGAAAATATTCTGCTTTAGTGGTAGAAAAAGCCATAGTAGTCTACTTCTTCGAAGACCATGAAATTGCACTAGAACCAATGTTGAAAACATAACCACATGTGCTATTGCAATCATCATGATTTTCACCCCAATCATTATCACTGTAACCAACTAAATATGGTTGATGTACCTTCTCATAGTTTATACCATAATTGTTGCTTACTTTATGTGCACACTTTTAAATAGATAAAGAGATGCAAAAATGCATTTTTTAGATGATGAATGAATATTATGCAACATAAATAAACCCTAGACATAAAGCAAATAATGCAACAATTTATAAGTGTAACTAGGGAAAACAATGTAGTATATTCAACAAGTAATAA
>JAJIYU010010725.1:0-15936 GCA_030144865.1 Tinospora cordifolia
TTTGATTATGTACTTTCTTTTTAATTAATAAAGAATTTGATTTTTCTTTATCTCCTAATATTGTCTTGTATTTATGAAAAGATATGTTCTTTAAATCACTCATAGACATGACATATTGAAAAATGGAATGTCAAGTGTGTGTCACTTGTAAAGTAGCACGGACCCAACCCACATATTTGTTAAGTCCACTGTAAAAAAGAACGGTGGTTTAGTTCAGCACTCAAATCAAAGAAACATGGGGGTTGGGGTGTTACATCTGGTTACTTTGGTTAGCTATAGCGGTGACACTTTCCTTCTGTGTATTACCATGGTAATGATTTCTAGGTCTTTCCTAGGTTTAGGCTTGATTGACTATGGCAGCAATGTACCACGTAGTGTTTTTTCTAGGTTTGTCCTTCATTTTGTGCCTTGATTACCGTGGTACTGAGTTTCCCTACTGTAGTAATGAGTTCATTTGTGCAGTTTTGGGTCATTTCTTATCGTTAAACCTCTGTGTACTCATAATAGACTTGCATAAATACTCAAAAACCTTTCTGCGACATTAAATCACAAATATAAAAGCATATAATCACATAGAAACTCTCCTAATTATACAAATGACGTACGAATGCATCTATTTAAACTTAAATGCAAATATTTCTGTGTTCCTACTCAAACCATGCAAAACATTAGCAAAATGACTAGGATATAGTTATTATGCTATGCTACTAACATGGCCACAACACAGAGTACACAGAAAAAGCAGTGATAACAAGTAGAGAGACCTCTAGAGTTCCAGACAGGTGATAAAGTATTCCCAAAGTCTGTGTAACACCTCGCTTCCTGTACCTTGGGCCCACGTCATCCGACGGTGAATTCTATTTTTAGAGTTGGGCTGCCCAAGAGGTGGGCCCATGCTGCTATATCTCTTGTTTTTTTCTCTTTCCAAATCCTTAGAACTTTCTAAATAATATTAACTCATGCAGTAATTTAGGAAATAAACATTTAGAGACATTTAGATAGAATAATTCCTTATCATTAATTATTTCCAAAATGCATAGGGTACATTGCCTTTGTGTTTATTATAGTAAAAAAATAAACTTTAAAATTCAAACAAAGTAAATTGGGCCAAATGCCCTACAATTTAATAAAATCGAAAAGGAAAAAAAATCTAAGAGTCTTCTACAAGGTCTTGATATATCACTTTTCTCAAATATTAAAAAGAAGTGGTGAGCTTGAAGCCCAGTGGATCATTTCCAATATTTAAATCATTATTTCAACAAATAAGACAAATATGTGATGCAATTTCAAATATTATGTGATTCAAACAATTCGTTATTTTCAGTTGTGATTAAGACTGTAAGGGGTTAACCTCTACATTCCAAATCTAGGGAGAGAGATCATTCATGAGATTCAAGTCCTTCTCAATGAATTGGCCAGTTTTGGGTGTTTCCAATGTGGAAAACCTTCTAAAACCCCACTTTTGTGCATAGGAATAAATAAGTAGGGTTTTGGGGACTTTCCAATTTGTGTTGGGCAACATTTTGCGTGCACTATTTTAGAGATTCACCGTCTTACCGCAGTAGGTTACCGTAATAATGGTTCAGATAAACTTTCTAATTTATTTTTGGCATGTTTCTCTCTTTTTTTGTAATATTTGATGCACTGACGCAGTAACAAGAAGCGTTACTACAATAGTCACACGCACCTTGTTTCTCTTCTTTTTTTGGCTTTTTGCATGTTTGCACTACCACGGTAGCCTAGCACAAAGTGGTATTTTTTTTTCTTTTTCTTTTGTTTTTATTTTCTCATTTTGGGCGACCTTTTCTTATGTTGAAACATATATTAATCTTGCTCCAAAATTTCTAAAAAATTCTCAAGAATTGATTTATTTATTTAATTTATTGAAATTTTGTATAAATTTTCGTGGTATTACAATCAACCCTCAGAAGGAGATTAGGCAATTTGAGTATAAGGGAAAGCTATCACCAAGATTTATTGGTTCATTTGAGGTACTCAGATGAATTGGTGAATGTGCCTATGAACTAGACCTTGATCCACAATGTATAAAATGTCCTTGATCCACAACGTATTCCATATATCGATGCTATAGACATCCCTTTCACATCATACACAAGGAGGAATTCAATCGCTAGGACGATGCTACTTATGAGGAACCACCAAACAAGATACTAGACCGTAAGGGGCAGAATCTCAAAACCAAGGACATCCCTTTAGTCAAGCTTTTGTAGAAACATCATGACCTAGAAGAGGCAATCTGGGAATTGGAAAGCAAAATGCAAAAGAAGTACCTCGACCTCTTCACCAAGAGTATCTAACTGGATAGCATCGTACATGTAACACCTAATTTTCAACTGGACCTCCGTTCACGTTTATCCCATGTGTGGATTGTCGCCCGTTGAAAATCAAGATGCTACTTAAATTTTTCTTTTTTCAATATGTTTTCCTTCAAATTCAAGTCCATAAACTAGTCTCAAAGAAATGTACTTAAAACATAATTCCATAGGAACAACAATTCAAATTAACTTTCATGTGTTCACTGAATTCTCAGAGTTAAATGAAAATAACTTAAATCGAAAATCATAGATCATAATTTCAAATTACGCAACGGAATCACTTCAAAAAATTTCTTTTCAAACAGTAAATGTGAAATGTACAAAATCATTTGAAAACTTGAGTCATTGAAATCCAAAATCAAAACCAATACATGCAAATCATTTCAGTAAAATAAATAGAACACCACCTCTATAGTCTCCTATCTCGGACACTTCCACAATGAGGTGTCTAATTAAACTGCAAGTATTCAGATATACGTTACCATACTCTACGTCCATGTGTACCTAAAAATAAAGTGGGAGTGAGCTTGAAAGCCTAATGGATCATTCTTACACATCACATGCATTATACAGACCTAATCCAAAACATGACAAACACTTTCAAACATTAGGCATTTCAAACATTCATTTGTTTTAGTTGTAGTCTAAGATCGGAAGAGGGTTGATATGCCTCTCGGTATTCCTTGTGATCTAATCAAATTTCAGAGGGTCTTAATAATAGTCTAAAATCAATCGACACACACATCACAGCCTAAAAGAGAATACTTATCGCGACTCGTACGGTATCCGAAAGACTTCAAGCTATCACAATCAACTCCAGGTGGAAATACTTACGATTTGCCTTGTAGCTCGACAATCTCAAGCGATGACATATATGAAATGCCACCTCGATCCGCTTTAGGCTTAACAATCGCACCGGTATGTGGATTCTTAATAAACCATTGTCTTATTTTAGTTTTACAAACAACCTCAAATACATTAAGCATCACACAATACAATAGAAATAAATCAAGTAATGCATGCTATGTAAAACAATAAGGTGCATGAGAAATTTATGAAGTCTAACTGCATGTGTTTCCTATTCATGCATGCAATAAGTAAGTAAATCAATCATCACATATCATTCAAGCATACCAACAAGTTAAATCGATTTCATGATAAATTTTCATGACCTAGATCTATTCAAACAAATGCTTTGAATCTTAAAGCTATATAATACATATGAGCAAGGAAGTCACGCCTACCTAATTTTGCCAATCTTATGGGCTTTTTGCTTTCCTTTGAGACATCCGTAAAAATCTTCAATTCGATAATTGATAAAAATTTATAAGTTCCTAATTCATATTAAATCTTATTCAAAATATTCTTAAGCTTAAAGATTTTCAAACTAATTATGGAGTCTAAATGCTAGTTTCAACAAATTTTGAATTATTCCTAAATTTTATAATTTTAAAAATTCTAATTAAATAACTTCTAAATTCTCTAAATTTCCTTAATTTGAAATTACAACTTTCATAATTTACTCACAAGCCCTTTTGTAGAATTTGACTTCTAATAATTTAATCTTCGAAAATTAAATAATTTATTCATATCATAATTAATTTAATTATGAACAAAATAAGACTTTTAGATGTTCTAAGTTTAGTTTTAGAGCCTAAAATTTTATTTTATTTTTTTATAAAAGATTTTAAACTCCTAAGGTTTATTATTATTATTATTATTATTATTATTATTATTATTATGTTTTTAACTAATTTAATTTATTAAATTGTAAACTTATCCTACTTTAAAAGACTAATTAATTAATTTTTTTATTAATTCAATTAATCGTGCTGTTCAATAATTAATAAGTAATCTCATATAAAATTTATTTAATTTGAATTTTTAAATAAATTTTCAAAACTAGTTTTCACAATTGATTTATTAAATTTCCATTTGCCTCAAATTTTTAAATTTCTAATCTCATTTTTTTTTCATATCTAAAATCATTTAAAATAATAAGTTTTTTTTGTATTATCTAAAGTTAAAAGTCTGAAATTTACATTGCATCATCCTCTTCGCACAAACATGACAGTAACGTGCCAACAGTGTATCGCGGTCAAAATCCATCCATGCCCAAATTTTTGAATCACCAACACACACAATCACGTTCAGTAGTTCAATTTCCACTTTCTTTATCCTTCGTTCTTGCTGATCATCACGGATCAAGCACACAAGAATGGAGTTCTTTCTTTCTTCCCTCTTCGTCATCCCAACAAAAGTAGCAACAGTGCTGCTCATGCATTTTCGTTCTTTGCCCAAACCCAATAACAATTCTTCTTCTTTATTTCCACGAACCAGCACACAAGGAAAAGTCAAGATCAATACAACCAAATAAGTTTCCAACAACCTCAACCAAAAACCCCAATTCAAAAACTCAATCACGTCCTTCATCTTCCTCCATCAAAATCACCCATGGCTCCAACAGTTCAATCCAAAATCCCCTGCTTTGATTGTCCAAACTAGCACCCAAATACAAACCCGTCTATTGCAACTCCATTCAACTCTATTCACGACCAGCTTCTCTTGTTTATTCAACGCATGATTCAAATTTGATAATCACCAACAAAACTGGTTTTCTGTTCATCGGGCTACAACACACCAACAGCAGCAGCAGCTGCGCAACCCCCATCTTCTTCTTTTCCTTTTCACTTTCCTCATCTCGATCTAAAATTGCTCTGTTCTTCGTTCCTCTCCTTTCTCTATTTTAAATGCGCACAAAATCAGAAATCAAATCAAAACTAAAACAAAACCCAACTGTGCTTCTTCTTGTTCATTCAATCCATGAAACAGAAAACCCGAAATCAGATCCAACTTCAAATCTGTTTCTCTTCATCATGGACAATAGCAAATAAGGCAGCAGCACACCGCTGTTCTTCCTTCCTCGGTTATCTTCTTCTTCTTGCTTGCTGGTTCGGCCGCCAACCAGAGCTTTTTCTTCAGCTATTCTTTCAATTCGTCCTCCTATGTTTGTGGTTCACAGCCAACTAAGTCTTCATCTTCAAAGCCAGCAGCAGCTGCATCTTTCCTTCTTGGTTGTGCTGCAACTCCTCTCCAGCTTCCATGCTCTGTTCTTCTTCACGGTTTGCAGCAACCAGTTGCTTCTTTACTTTTGTTTGATGACTCACCAACTCAAGCCTCAAAACCAGACTTTTAGTTCGTTTACTTTATTTCCAAATTCCAAAATGTTTCTTTATTTCAGCCCAATTTTCGGATCACACCCAACTTTCAATCATGACTCTGCAACAACCATCCAGAGCAACTGCGGCCATGGTCTTCTTCTCCTTCAATCTCCTTCGTCTTGCTCCCTGATTTGAACGTGCAAACAGAGTCTCTCATTCCCTTCTTCCTCACCGATTGGTTGCTTCCTTTTAAACAACATCCTCCATCTAGAAATTTCCCTCATTCACCACCCAATGTGAGCAACCAAGAAAATTCTAGGTTTTTCTTTTCACTTCCCGAACAGCCTGATTCTTCTGGTTGTTGCTCTTGTTCAACCGAGATCAAGAAATTTGGTTTAGTTTTTATTTTTTTTAGTTTATTAATCATTTTATTTGTTTAAAACCTTAGCGTAAGCCCTTATTTATTTAAAGCTTTAGAATATAGTTAATTGTCAACCATATCTAAAATTTGATTTAATTCACTTATAATTTTAATCGGTTAATCACTTTATTTGTTTAAACTTTATTATAAGCATCAACATGTAATAATAATACCAATACCTAATCCTTTAATCACTTTAACTCTTTTATCATCTGTATAAATATTATTTTATTTTATTTTGTTTTATTGTTATTTTTATTTCTTTTTTTAACACTATTACTTATTTTATTTTTATCTTGTTCTTTGTATTTTTTAATCTCATATTACTACAAAATAATGTCTAATTTCATATTAACTCGTGACGTGATGAACTCGCGAAATTCTGGGGTGTTACAATCTACCCCCTTAAAAAAATTTCGTCTTCGAAATTTGTGTCGAGTTAACTCATGTTGTCGATCAGTCTGCATTTCTCAAGACTCATCACGCTTCCGCTGCACTACTCTAATTCTACACCAAGAATCCTTCCATGTTCAACCAGATCATATTTCTCAGATTCATGAATATAACTAGGGTATTTATCCACCCACATTAGATTCAGCATCTTGCAATGATACCGAATGTGAATTTATTGCTTCTTTGAAACTATTCTCTAAAAAGCCATTAAAATTTTCTCAAGTCATTCTTATAACTGAGCAAAACTATAATGGCCACCACCTTCTAACTTCATACATCACATCTTCAATTGTCATTGATAATTTTGGAATCATGTACGTCCTATTTCCAATGAAAAATTGTGAACTATGAGTTCACAAGTTTTGATGTGGTTTAATATTGGGATTGTGATATTTTAACCCAAGTATCATGTGTGACATCCACTACATTTCCATAAAAAGAATTGTGGGAGCTTGCCAATAATCTGTTGTCTGCTTTTACTTGGGATGAACTTGAGCTATTCCAACATTTTCGTTTTCCTTCATTATGTAGTCTAGCAGTTTGTGTGTTGAACAACTGTAACTTTTTAGTTAGAGTACTAGCACAATTAGCTCAAGTAGGTACTTATCTAATCATCGTATTCTATCATCTATGTTCTCGCTATGATCTCCCCCAAACGGATTGGATCGCAATGTCTGAAACTTGATCAACAACTCTTGCTATTCTATCACAACTGACTAACCCAGTCAGTGTTAATATGCTAGGAAATCCAGTCTCCTAATGAGCCTATGGTGGAAATAAAGTCTGTAACTATATCAATACTGGTAGTTGTAGTGTCACTATTGACTACATGGTTCTCACCACTTGCCCCACAATTTTGAGAATTACCTCTAATATCACACTCTCTGTAAGATCTTAGCTATCATTTCTACAATTTCCACTGTCTCTACTTATGCTCCTGGAATAGGATCACTATAATGTTTTTGTTCTGGCTTGTTTCTACTCTCATCTCGAGCCATTATCCCCTCGATACTATCTATAAGTCAAATACATGGTTAAATACCCACTAGTTTTTAATCATAATGAAACATGATTTCCCTTCATCAGATAATACCTAATTGCTCTTATGTAAAATCGAAATCTTGACATTTTCTCATTTTCCTCAACGTATAAATATTTTGATTGGTAACAAACACTACTTATTCTAACTCACCTATACCCTTTCACGTTTCTCGTGCTAGGGTGATTCTAGGTGTATTGTCTCTAAGTTCTCGCCTCGTTTCAATTGTCTAAGAGTTTATGCTTCTGAGTCGCCAACATTTCAGCTATTTTTGGGTACAAGAGTTTGGGTTATAATATTCAAATAATCAACTACATACATGAAAAACAATCACACAACCAACAACCCATCAATACAAGCTAGCATAATGCAATCCTAAAACTTCCATTTATGCTTCCAAGTCTGTGTCCCCCATCCCACACTCGCCCTTCCACACAGACTTCCACCCAAAATTATATTACACCCAAACAATGGCGCAAGTGTCTCGATATCCGTGACTGTAGACGTCTCGCCATTTTTAACTGAGTTCTTAGCTAAAAATAGCGCGACAGTGCTCCCACAGACATGTTCTAATGCTGACGCAAGCCCCACCATACTGTACCGCCCCATCCCAGTACAAGACAATGTGTACAAGTTCAGCCAAAGAAATCGATCACTCACCAAACATGGTCAGTCATTCTCCATATCCATGATTCTTCCATACCTCCAAATCCCTATACACCCCATCCTACATAGAGACCAGAGATACAAACGCCTCCCAAACTCGGGTCCTGACCAAACAAGTGTGCGTTCAAACACGTTATTAGTCTCTAACCTATGTCCTAAAAGCTTTTAATTTATTTATGATCCACTGTACTCCCGATATGGCACTCGGTTTCTACCTAGACCTAAGGTCTCTTTACTTCGCTTGGCTAGTATATCCTTTCATAAGATTGCCAAGTTTGACTTCATAAAATGTCTATGTGATACCACCGCCTCGAATCACACCTGCGACTTTAAAATTGAGCTCGTTGGCATCACCCTAATCTTTTCCTAGACTTCTAGCCACCTAATATTAATTTCTATCCATTTCAAGTACTGTCACCATGGTTCCTTTTTGAATGATAACGAAACCTTCTAGATACCTTTAATCAACATAAAAGTGAACCCTCGGGTACATACTTCCGAAGAAGAAAATCTAACTAGATCAGCCCTTCAGGGACCTTTACCCTGAAAGCAGGTCAACTATCAGTAATCACTACTTCTTCTTGGGTCACATTGATAACAATACTCCATTACGTTCGTGTCACTTACTTTCTTTTAGACTTTTACCTATTGAACCCCTTTTTCAAAATTATATTCAGAAAATTCATTTTTTTGATAAAATCAAATCGATGAAATCCATTTTCAATGAAAATCAAGTTTAGTGAAATGTCCAAATCCAGTGAAATCATGTCTGGTGAATTCAAATCAAGCTCAGTGTATCATATTACTGAGCTCTGATACCATATTTGTAACACCCCGATTTTCAATCAGACCTCCGTTCACGTTTTATCCCACGTGTGGATCGTCGCCCATTGAAAATCAAGATGCTACTTCAATTCTTCTTTTGTCAAAATCCTTTCCTTCAAATTCAAGTCCGTAAACTAGTCTCAAAGAAATGCACTTAAAACATAATTCCATAGGAACGCAAGATGAAATTAACTTTCATGTGTTCACTGGATTCTCAGAGTTAAATGAAAATAACTTAAATAAAAAATTATAGATCGTAATTTCAAATTACGCATTGGAATCACTCCAAAAATTTTCTTTTAAAACAGTAAATGTGAAATATACAAAATTATTTGAAAACTTGAGTTATTGAAATCCAAAATCAAAACCAATACATGCAAATCATTTCAGTAAAATAAATAGAACACCACCTCTATAGTCTCCTATCCCAGACAACCTCCCCAACGAAGTGTCTAATTAAAGTGCAAGTATTCAGATGTACGTTACCATACTCTACGTCCATGTGTACCTAAAAAATAAAGTGGGAGTGAGCTTGAAAGCCTAATGGATCATTCTTACATATCACATACATTATACAGATCTAATCCAAAACATTGCAAGCACTTTCAAACATTAGGCATTTCAAACATTCATTTGTTTTAGTTGTAATCTAAGATCGGAAGAGGGTTGAGATGCCTCTCGGTATTCCTTGTGATCCAATCAAATCTCAGAGGGTCTTAATAATAGTCTAAAATCAATCAACACACACATCACAGCCTAAGAGAGAGTACTTATTGTGACTCGTACGATGTCTGAAAGTGATAAGGTGCATGAGTAATTTATGAAGTCTAACTGCATGTGTTTATTCATGCATGCAATAAGTAAGTAAATCAATAATCACACATCATTCAAGCATACCAACAAGTTAAATTGATTTCGTGATAAATTCTAATGACCAAGATCTATTCAAACAAATGTTTTGAATCTTAAATCTACATAATACATATGAGCAAGGAAGTCACGCCCACCTGATTTCGCGAATCTTCTGGGCTTTATGCTTTCCTTCGAGAAATCCATAACAATCTGAAATTTGATAATCGATAAAAATTTTTAAGTTCCTGATTCATATTAACTCTTATTCAAAATATTCTTAAGCTTAAAGATTTTCAAACTAATTATGGAGTCTAAATTTTAGTTTCAACAAATTTTGGATTATTCCTAAATTCTATAATTTTATAAATTCTAATTAAATAACTTCTAAGTTCTCTAAATTTTCTTAATTTGAAATTACAACTTTCATAATTTACTTACAAGCCTTTTTGTAGAATTTGACTTCTAATAATTTAATGTTCAAAAATTAAATAATTTATTCATATCATAATTAATTTAATTACGAACAAAATAAGACTTATAGATATTCTAAGATTAGTTTCACGGCCTAAGATTTTATTATTTTCTTATAAAAGATTTTAAAATCCTAAGGTTTATTATTATTATTATTACTATGTTTTTAACTAATTTATTTTATTAAATTGTAAACTTATCCTAATTTAAAATATTAATTAATTAATTTTTTATTAATTCAATTAATCCTCATGTTCAATAATTAATAAATAATCTCATATAAAATTTTTTAATTTAAATTATTAAATAAATTTTTTAAACTAGCTTTCACAATTGATTTATTAAATTTCTATTTGCCTCGAATTTCTAAATTTCTAATTTCATTTTGTTTTCATATCTAAAATCATTTAAAATAATATTTTTTTTTTGTTTTATCTAAACTTAAAAGTCTGAAATTTACCTTGCGTTGTCCTCTTGCGCAAACATGACGGTAACATGCCAACAGTATATCGCAGTCAAAATCCATCCATGCCCAAATTTTTGCATCACCAACACACACACAATCACGTTCAGTAGTTTAATTTCCTATTTCTTTATCCTTCGTTCTTGCTGATCATCACGGATCAAGCACACAAGAATGGAGTTCTTTCTTTCTTCCCTCTTCGTCATCCCAACACAGTAGCAACAGTGCTGCTCATGCATTTTCGTTCTTTGCCCAAACCCAATAGCAATTCTTCTTCTTCATTTCCACGGACCAGCACACAAAGAAAAGTCAAGATCAATACAACCAAATAAGTTTCTAGCAACCTCAACCAAAAACCTAATTCAAAAATTCTATCACGTCCCTCATCTTCTTCCATCAAAATCACCCAACGCTCTAGCAGTTCAATCCAAAATCCCCTGCTTTGATCGTCCAAACCAGCACTCAAATACAAACCCATCTATTGCAACTCCATTCAAATCTATTCACGACCAGCTTCTCTTGTTTATTCAACGCATGATTGAAATTTGATAATCAACCACAAAGCTAGTTTTTTGTTCATCTAGCTACAACACACCAACATCAACAACTGTTGCACGACCCCCATCTTCTTCTTTCTCCTCTTCACTTTCCTTGTCTCGGTCTAGAACAGAGCAATCAAAATTGCTCTGTTCTTCGTTCCTCTCCTTTCTCTATTTTAAATGCACCCAAAATCAGAAATCAAATCAAAACTAAAACAAAACCAAGCCATGCTTCTTCTTGTACGTTCAATCCATGAACTAGAAAACCCAAAATCAGATCCAACTCCAAATTTGTTTCTCTTCATCGCGAATAGCAGCAAATAAGGCAGCAACACAACGCTGTTCTTCTTTCCTCAATTATGTTCTTCTTGTTGCTCGATGGTTCGGCCACCAACCAGAGCTTCTTCTTCAGTTCTTCATTCGTCCTCCTCTATTTGTGGTTCACGGCTGACTAAGCCTTCATCTACAAAACCAACAGTAGCTGCATCTTTCCTTCTTCATTCTGCTGCAACTCCTCTCCAGCTTCCATGCTCTGTTCGTCTTCACGGTCTGCTGCAACCAGCTGCTTCTTTACTTTTGTTTGACAACTCACCAACTCAAGCCTCAAAACCAAATTTTTAGCTCGTTCACTTGATTTCCAAATTCCAAAATGTTTCTTCATTTCAGCCCAATTTTTGGATCACACTCAACTTCCATTCATGACTTTGCAACAACCGTTTGGAGCAGCTGCGGCCATGGTCTTCTTCTCCTTCAATCCCGTTCATCTTGCTCCCTGATTTGAACACCCAAACAAAGTCTGTCATTCCCTTCTTCCTCACCGGTCGGTTCCTTCTTTTTAAACAACATCCTCTGTCCTGAAATTTCCCTCATTCATCGCCCAATGTGAGCAACCGAAAAAATTCCAGGTTTTTCTTCTCACCGGGCGAACAACCAGATTCTTCTGGTTGTTGCTTTTGTTCGACCGAGATCAAGAAATTTGGTTTAGTTTTTGTTTTTCTTAGTTTATTAATCATTTTATTTGTTTAAAACCTTAGCGTCAACCATTATTTATTTAAAACTTTATAATATAGTTAATTGTTAATCATATCCAAAATTTGATTTAATTCACTTATAATTTTAATTGATTAATCACTTTATTTGTTTGAACTTTATTATAAGCATCAACATGTCATAATAATACCAATACTTAATCATTTAATCACTTTAACTCTTCTATCATGCGTATAAATATTATTTTATTTTATTTTGTTTTGTTGTTATGTTTATTTCTTTTTTTTTTTGTAACACTATTACTTATTTTATTTTTATCTTTTTCTTTGTATTTTATAATCTCATATTTCTACAAAATAATGTCTAATTTCATATTAAGTCGTGACGTGATGAGCTCAGGAAATTCTGGGGTGTTACGGTACAAGATTATGATTCTTTCAAATTTTGAGGACAAAATTCTTTTACAGGGATAGGTTATAATACGGTGTAATTTGTACAAAATTTGATAAATAATATTTAAATAAAAATAGTTCAAGTGTAATAAACTTTGAGAAAACCCATGAAATTATGATTTATATGACGTACAAGTTGATGTAAGAATTGGTGAATCAAAGTGAAAATCAAAACTTTACATGGTGATTAGCCAATGGTGACTGTGAGAGTTTCATTGACTACCATGGTAATGGTCTCCAAAACACAGAAAAAAAATGGAAAGTTGTTTTGGTTACCACAGTAGTGTTTGTGGCTACTGGGGTAATGTGAATCAAACACAAAAAGACGGATTTGGTTATGGTTACCACATTAACAGATTGAATTACCATGGTAATGCACAAAAATATAAATGTTTGACTTGCACAAAAACCCCTAATTCGAGTTGTTCTTATTGCAGTCGCACACTTCACCCCCAGAGTCAAAACCAACCATCGTTTGTCGAGTTTTTCCTCCTCCCACATTCATTCTAAGTCGAGTTTCATCTATCCTACTCCTCCTTAACTATCTAACAAGCCAAGGAAAGGAGATGAACTGCACAAAAAGTAAAGATTCAAGTTGTGGCGCGTTTCTGAACTGTAATACAAAGGTAATGTGTTTAGTTCACATGAAATACATGTCTGTTATCACTATTTTGCACTATTTATGGTTATAATCTCCCCATCCACATATCTATATCAAAACCATAAGGCGTCTAAGACATTACTTGAGGGGAATAAGGGGAGCAACAAATAGGAATGAGGTAAAAACTCTTTTGTCCATTGAAATGCATACTTTTGGGTCTTAAATTCAATGTGTCAAAGTGCCATATGCACAAGAGGAAATGAGAAACCATTCCCGAAAATGCAATTTTTGGGAATCGAGTGACTACCGCTATAATGATCGTGGTAGTGCACTATACATACAAAAATATCCTTGAATTATTGCAGTAATGCTCAAGCCTACTTTAGTAGCCTACCACGGTAGTACGATCAAACCTCACGGGTTACTGTTGTAGCTTACAACAACAATGTGACAATGATCACATTTTTTGTTTTTCACACATGGACTTCGATTACCGCGATGTTTTCTTACCATGCCATGATACACAAGATAAAGAAGACACTAATACATGTCTATCATGACCACTTTGCACACCATATTCCATGTAGATTAAGATATCATTAAAGTATGATTTTAAAACACTGGAAAGGCTTCAATATCTAAGAAGAACAATGTATGATCCTTGAAGATTGAGGACTCAAGGGGATTTGAATACTGAAGCAAGGAATTGAGGAAGTTGAAGAAAGAAACATGTGGAAATGAATATCCTAAATTCTGTAGTATTAGTTTGGTTTGAATATGAAACATGATTGAATATTTACTTCTATTGATTGTTTAGAATCATCCTAGGTATGTGTGTGATGCATATGGATGATTGATTGTCTTTTATGATGTTAATAGCATGTTGTACTATCCATGAATGTTAAAGCCTGTTTGGAACATATGCCATGTATACCTTGTGAAGAATAGCATGACTTGTGTGACCTTAAGCATGATGTACTATTGATATAGATTTATTGTTTATTTATACTTGGATATTGATACTGTGAACATGCTTGTGGTTACTAGGTAAAGATGATAAGGAGAGTTAACCCCATACTGGTGTGGTGATGCAGATACTGTGGCATTAGTCTAGCATCATCGTGAGTGTTCCCAACCCAAGGTGGCTCTTCAGACTATTGTGGTTGTAATGAGATGGTATTGAGAATCGAGTTGAGACTTCACTCCCTGGATTCATAGTCGAATCAAGACTTCATTCCTGAGATAATGTTCCAAATAGGTAATTTGACTTTGGGAGTTACTTCTGATTTTTTAATCTAATGGGGAATACTAAGGAAGTCCTATTGGTCTTAACATCAACCAATACAATTAAACTATATGCAACTCCTAATGTCTGATAAGTGTTTGCATGTCTTATGTTTTGACTTTAATAATCATCGAGATGTTTTGTATATGATCCACTAGGCTCTTGAGCTCACCCCACTAATTCTTTTTCAGGTAATGACTAAAGACACTTGAACTGTCAAGTGAAGAAGACACAATTTGTAGTAATGGTATGAATCATTGATGAGGTTCTGTAGGAAATGAGAAATCTTACTCTTGCTTACCAATTGTAGGACTTAAGTCCTAGTTTATGTTCTTTATGTTCATTCATTTGTTGGAGTTAGCCATGGGGCCAATATTTATTAGCTTTGTGTGAGCTGCAACCACAAAGGCTAGAGTATTTTGAATTTTAATGATGGTAAGATGTTTGTTTCATTTGGTTTATCATCTCAGTATTGTTGTTTATTCATGTTATGAGTTACTCTATTGATAACTCTAATAAATACTCTGATAGATGATGGAATGTGACCTGGTATAATGTAACACCCTAATCCCTGGATTCTTTCTTTATTTGGAATAACCATTGTTTTGATAGTGGACTTATGTAACACCTCAACCCCCACGTGCTTTGATTTGAGAGTTGGACATAACCACCGTTCCTTCTGACGGTGGACTTAACCAATAGGCGGGTCGGGCCAGTGTTACTTTACAAGCGACACACACTTGACTTTCTATTTTTCAATACCACTTGCCTTAGAGTAAATTCAATATAACAAAATCAAGGCAATTTAAAGGTAAAGAAAAATTCATCTTCTTTATTAATAAAAGAAGAAAGCACATAGCTTTCTAATTTAAGAATAAACTATTACATTGTTTATGAAAAGAGATTCATAAACTCAAAATTAAAATCAATTTTTAGCGAAAGTCTTATTTTAAAATTGGGCAACATGCCCTTACATTAAAAAAAAACTTTAGGAACATAGAAACTTGCTAAAAAGCTATCTAAAATCCCATGATCTTCATGATTTCAAATTCCTGAAAAATAAAAGGATGGGGTGAGCACAAAGCTCAGTGGATCTTAATTAAACAACCATTTTTCAAACTCAACTCAATAACACATCTATAATTCAAACACTTGCATACATTAGGCGTTTCAAACAACCAATTGTTTAAAGTTGTAATTTAGACCAAAAGGGTTTTTGAAGCCCTTGATGTTTTTTACTAAGTGCCTCCTTAGATTGGAATGTGGCATCATATAGCCAATTCCATTGGACTTTTGGACATCATGGGAGCTTACCCACCAACCAAGCACTTAGGTCTTAAAACCATATGACTAACTATATGAAAAGAACATCCATAGCACCC
>JAJIYU010010726.1:0-15834 GCA_030144865.1 Tinospora cordifolia
TCTTCCTCGTCCGAAGCCGAATTCCGCAAATATTTAGGCTACTTCGCGCTTCTTCTCGGCTGCGGCGTCGCCACCTACTACTCCTTCCCCTTCCCTGAAGACGCCAAGCACAAGAAAGCTCAGCTCTTCCGATACACGCCATTGCCGGAAGATCTTCATACTGTCTCCAACTGGAGCGGGACGCATGAGGTTCAGACCAGGGTTTTTCTCCAACCGGAGAATTTGGATGAGTTGGAGAAGATCGTTAAGGACGCCAATGAGAAGAAGCAGAAGATCCGGCCGGTTGGCTCGGGGTTGTCGCCCAATGGGATTGGCTTGCAAAGAGCGGGGATGGTTAATTTGGCTTTATTGGATAAGGTTCTTGAGGTTGATAAGGAGAAGAAGACGGTTAGGGTTCAGGCTGGGATTAGGGTTCAGCAACTTGTTGATGGGATTAAGGAGCATGGCTTGACGCTTCAGAATTTCGCCTCCATCCGGGAGCAGCAGATAGGCGGGATCATTCAGGTTGTTATTAGTATTGCTGTGTTTTTTTTATGTTTTGGTGTTGCTTATAATATTTTATAATACATATGGTGGATGAAGTAACTGTATGGTTAGCCAACTGGTGAATATTCAGCTTTTTGGTTTCGTATGTGATGGTTACGTATCGCACATAAAGTGGAATTAAACACCCAAAAAAGTTATAGAACTCCCGCTCACTGTATGATAAGGATTTAGGGCATGGCTCTTGCTTTCTTCTTTCAAAAATTAGGTTGAAGAAGTGACTTTTTGTTTGGTCCAAATTGATACTGACTGATTGAGACAAACCAAAGAGAGAAAGTAGGAGCATTGATAGAAGGAAAAACAAAGAAGAGTTTAATATGTGATTCTGTGTTGCTTGTTGAATAGCAAGAGGCAATTCAATGAGTAACAAAGAAGAGTTGGTTGCGGCTTGTAAAGGATTAGAGTAGTTGTTGTAAGCACAAGTCTCTCGTTTTTGGGCACGGTTATTATTAAATTATTTGGTTGATAAATTTATTTTTTAGTTCTTGTTTGATATGTCATTTTTTTTACAAGAGATGTGAAAAATCGTGTTAACTATGGTAATGTATCTGCACAATAAATACGTAGGGAGCAACGCTGGACTATAGATCAAGACTAGAGGAGATTAGGTTTTGACCCCTCAACTAATCCTCCAAAGAGTAGTAACTTTTGGAAAGCTTACATACACTAATCCAACGTGAAGCTAAACAGAAAGAATGGTCCCCGACAACCTTAACATTAATGATGAAAATGTTGTTGTTTGACACTTTCTAGATAGACCACATAACGACAAATAACAACAACACACCAATAGTTCCTACACTTTCTAGGAAGAATGGGCTCATCAAGAAACACCCATACCTTTGGAAAGCTTACATACACTAATCGAATGTGAAGCTAAACAGAAAGAATGATCCCCAACAACCTTAATATTGGTTACGAAAAATGTGGTTGTTCCACACTTTCTAGATAGACCACGTACGACAAATAACAACACAACAATAGTTCCTACACCTTCTAGGAAGAATGGGCTCACCAAGAAACACCGCTAGTGATGAGCTGGTGGAAGAACCATGTTGTTAAAGCTATGATTTCTCATATCAACGTTACATGTCTCACGGAACTCGCATTCAAGAGGTGGTGATGAGTCAATTCACCGCTGGCTTTACACAAACAACATTAATTAGGGGAAAGGGTCCAACTCTTAAAATGTTGTTGTACAATGTCTGTGCAATTTTATTTATCACAAGCAAATAATCCATCCACAAAAGTTTTGCCTTTGAAATTGGATGAGCTTTCCTCATTAATGTGTGAGGAACATTAAGCAATAGAAGGCCTGAATTAGGAAGGGAACGTAGGGCCAAGTTTCTCAATCGTTCTCATCAGAGTTTTAACAAAGTAAAGAATATCAAGAAGGGAGGAGGCTTCTAGACATTCTAGTTTATAAGGATCCTTTCTAAGGTGGAAACAACAAGAAGTGCAATCAAGTAGTGACATAGATGTTGAGAAGACGACATGTAGTTGGGAAAAGACTTAGTTGAGTGAGTTGAGGAGACAACATAAAGAGTTAGAGGAAAAAAAAAAACAAAAAACAAAAAATGGAAGGAGAAGAGAAAGAAACAAAAAAGATATGTGCAAAGATCGAGTTGAAATTAAAATATCACGAGTCATTCAACTGTTAACAAATCATGTTGTTATGTCTTATTATATTAAATGCTTTTGAATCTACAAGTATTCTTTTAATAGCAAGATAATCATACTTAGCTTTTTATGTTGATTTTTTAATATTCTTCTGCTTATCAACACATATTTAGAGAGTATCAAGATTTGAATAAGTCAGCTTAAGAACACATGTTTGGGACCCTAAATGACAATGGAGTAGTATTTACCATGGCCATCATCATAATTGCACGCGAGGGGAGTTGAACCAACAACCTCATGTGAGGAGATTGTTGGCAACCCCACAAGCATACGAGATTGCAATAGTAATAATCGGTAGAGACCGGGTATCTTCCTCAGGGAACAAAATTGTAATTATCTCAAATCCCAATCTAATGTTAGCATTCACTTTATTAAGACACATAACAAAGTTTAATGTGTTTGAATCTAAATCAGAATTTAAACTATTGAAAGCAATAAAAATCTGTTTTAGAAATTATATTTAAAAATTGTCTAGGATTATATATATATACTTGAGTTTCCTTTTTCAAAAAAAAAAAATTGTCTAGGATAGTAAATTCTTCTGTTTTTGCCTTCAACTCCCATTCCAATTTATTTAACCTCTGTTATTGTGGATTCTTATCATTAAGACCCTATCTCGAGGCACCCCAACATCTATCAGTTTTGTTTCCTAATATGCTCTTCCGAAGTGCACAGTTAACAACCTAATGCTTTGTGAACAACATTCACGTGCAACCCCCCTAAACAGTCGATAACCTTATGATCAATCAATTGATCTAGATTTATATTATGATAATCTAACTATTAAACTTCTCTCCTGAGTTAGTTCAATAGTTTGAAATCATAATGTTCATGGCCAGTAAACATTAAGCATTAAACACACACAATATAAAACAATGCATCAAAATTAATTAATTGGAATAAAAAATCTCAGGTTCATACTTCAGAAATTTACATCCTAGACTCAGAAATTAACTAGCCCGACATTGTATTACGTGTAAACATCAAAGAATAATGAATAAAAGTTAACATACTCAAAACTTAAGCCCTTGATTTTCAATCTCTTGTTGTGCTTATTCTCCTTCTTTTCAGCCATCACAATTAGGTATTTCCCAAATTAGAATATTTAGACTCTAATCTCTTTTTCTATTTATAGGCCTACACTTAAAAACCCTAAAAAATAAGAAATACAGTAATTAATCGTATTACTACATTCAATGACCGCGTTGACCCTCATCCCTTGTTGAAAACACAATTTTTGGCATTCTGTGGATTGCGGTTAGTGCTTGGTCATCATTTTCTTCATAAAATTCATATTTTCGTTATTGCGGTCATTGGTCATATTATCGCGGTAACTAGTGTGACTTGTGTTTCTGTAGTTTTCTGACTTTTCTCCAATTACCTTAGTCATTCATTCCTGTACCGCGGTAATTAGTTGCTCTTCCTTGTTTTTAGCCTTTCTTTGTTTCTCGCGTGCTATTATTTTTTATTTCGATTCATTCTAAACTTGCATAGACACTCAAAACCTTTCTTGGACATTATTTTCATATAAAAATGCTAGAAATAATATTAAATCATGCTAATATGCAACTAATCATGCAACAATGCTCTAAATGAATATGTAACTAAATATAAATAAATACACTTAATTTCCTATTAAACTCATGCAAATTATACGTAAAATACCTATAGTATAGTTAATCTACTATGCAACTAACAGAGATCTTGGATGCCAACCACTAAACTAAGAGGTCTATTGAAGTTTTGTAATTATTAATAAAAAAATGAGATGTGGAATATTATAAAACTATAAAACACAATTCCAATATGTAGGTGAATTAAATATGTTTAAATTTATAAGAAATTGAGTAGCTGATTGACAGCCTGGCAACCCAGACTGGGAGAATGACTTTTTTCTTCATTTTTCTTCAGGTTGGTGCTCATGGTACTGGTGCAACGTTGCCTCCAATCGATGAGCAAGTCATCAGCATGAAACTGGTCACTCCTGCTAGGGGAACGATAGAGGTTTCAAAAGAGAAAGATCCTGAACTGTTTTATCTTGCTCGCTGTGGACTTGGGGGCCTTGGAGTTGTTGCAGAGGTGACTATCCAATGTGTTGAGAGGAATCAACTTGTGGAACACACATTTATTTCCAATTTTAAAGAGATCAAGAAAAATCACAAGTAATTATATTTTTTTACTCTTTTCTTTCCTACTGACATTGTTAAACTGAATGAGTGGCCTTCTGAGAGTGCTTGAAGTAAAGGACATGTAATAATTCTTTTTACGAGTTATAATCAGTTCTTTCTCTTTTACAGGAAATGGCTGGCTGAAAATAAGCATGTGAAGTACTTATGGATCCCATATACAGACACAGTTGTCGTGGTGAGGTGCAATCCTGTTTCAAAGTGGAGAGGTCCCCCCAAGTTCAAACCAAAGTATGGGAAGGAGGAGGCAGTGCAACATGTTCGTGACCTATACCTCGAGTTGCTCGGGAAATACAGGTTAAAATTGGTTTCTTTCTTTTCTTTCCTTTTTTTTTTTCCAAAAAAATTATTCTGAGCACCTGACACTGTAAACACTAAGCAGCTAAACTTATGAATCTGTCTGAATTCGCTTGTTGCAACACATGTTGCAAAGGCATTACCTTAAGCATCTTCACTTCAAATGACTCATCTAGGCAGGCTATAGGGCCTGCCTGTAACTTCTCGTTGTTCATGTTTAAGATCTAATAACTTCAAAGGACAAATCTTGATTGCAGTAATATTATGCATATACGCTTTACCATGCATATTTTCATCACCTATGCCACACTTAGGCAATTCTTGCGCCATCTTGCCTAAGCAGGTAAATTCCTAGGCATTATGTAGATGCCTTGATTGGGAGAGAACAGTATCAGCTTCCAAATCTGCCTTTTATGAGCTGATTTTACTTTTCCTTTTCCTTTCGAGTTGTATTTTCCTTTCCAGCTTCCTATCTAACACATTTTCAATCCTCAAAAAAGTTGTTTCAAGTACATTGTCCTCCGAGGTACTATTTATAATTGGGTTTACTGTAACTAATGCAAGGTGAATTAAACATTTACTTTTTGAATGAAACCTGAAGTTAGTTCCCTTGTATTTTTGTTTTTTAAGGCTCAGACCTTGCTTTCCTAACTCACCTTTGGCTGTACGTACTATACATACGTCAGTTCTCCTTTCCACTTCTTAAGTTCTTAATAATCCCGATGAACCACTTCTTAAGTTCGTAGTAATCCTGATGAGCTGCTGGCACATGCTATGTGCAGCTTTGTGGAACAATAGTCGTTAATCTTTTCTATTTTTACTTTTCAGAAATGCACCATTTTTTGGTAAAGTTGACTGTTTATCTAATTGTGGGACTGTCAGATTATTTCTGTTGACAAACTTTTTGTTTGGTTGTTCACAGGGCTGCAGGGACTTTGGGTGTAACTCCTGACAACAATGAACCGAATGTTAATGAACTCTCATTTACAGAGCTCAGAGACAAACTTCTTGCGCTTGATCCTCTTAACAAGGACCATGTCATGCTAGTTAATCAAGCGGAAGCAGAGTTTTGGAGAAAATCGGAAGGATATCGAGTGGGTTGGAGTGATGAGATTCTGGGATTTGATTGTGGTGGCCAGCAGTGGGTCTCAGAGAACTGTTTTCCTGCTGGAAAGATGGCAAAACCAAACATGAAAGACCTGGAATATATAGAAGAACTGAAGCAGCTCATTGAAAGTGAGGGGATACCTGCACCTGCTCCTATAGAGCAACGGTGGACAGCTTCTAGCAAGAGCCGAATGAGTCCAGCTTCAAGCTTGGAAGAAGATGATATATTCTCTTGGGTAGTTTCATTTTCACTGCCTCTTTCTGATCTGTGCTTGGATACTTTTATTGGCATTCTGGTGTTATTAAGTGAATAAATTTATAACTTATAACTTTCATGTATAAGCTTGTGTGAGTCTGTTTAAGATAATTCATTAGATCCTTTTAGTTCCTGTTTGAACTTTATAGAATTTGAAGTATGTTGTTTGAAATAGGTAAAGAGTGTCTGTTGCAATTGCCTCATGCTAGATTTGGCTTCTCAGTTCATATAAAAAAACACATGGGTACCAGATCTATAATGTCTCCTTGGGTATCTTTTGACCAATTCATTAAACCATGGAGGCTACCTGATTGCGTCAACTCACTCTGAACCAACTAATTGCATATATACTGACTTTGTAATTCAGAAAATTTCGCTGAAGTTTGATTTTGTGCGCTGAAATCTCAATATTGCTTGTCGCTTAATTTATTTTACATTTTACTTCATTTTCCAGGTGGGTATAATCATGTATCTTCCTACAATGGATGCCCGTCAGAGAAAGGAAATTACAGATGAGTTTTTCAACTACCGGCATCTCACACAGACTCAATTATGGGATAAATATTTTGCTTATGAGCACTGGGCTAAGATAGAGGTATGTATCAAGCCTTAATTGTGGTATTTTTAATAATCAATCTCTAAAAACTCCATGCTTTCGGTATATATGTTATCAATGAAACTAGTATTTCTTAAAATGCGCTATTGAAAGAAGAGTGTTTCAACTCTAGGCATTGCTGTGAGAAGTGAATATATTGCACTGAGGTTAGGAAAAAAAATGTGGAATCTCAAATCCACATCTTGTACCATAAACCTACGGCCTGCATTTAGAACAGAAATGCCTAAGCCACCACCCGTCTGACAGATTCTGTGAACACATCCAACCAGAAGTTCTTACAGCCGAGTGTTGTGTATGTTGTTCCTCAGTGATGTTTTGTCCGGTATCTCAGAAAGAAAATGAAGTGCTTCATAACTTCCCATGATTCTTCTGATAGTCATTTAGCTCAAGAACTTAGTATTTTAGGCTTCCAATGAACTGCATTTTTGCTATATTATAAATTCGACTTTGTTCGACCACTATAGGTACCCAAGGACAAGGAAGAGCTCCTGCAACTCCAAGAAAGAATAAGGAAGCGTTATCCTGTAGATGCATACAACAAAGCCCGGAAGGAATTGGATCCCAACAGGATCCTTTCTAATGCCATGCTTGAAAAGCTTTTCCCACTGTCTGAAACAAATTGAGAGAGGCTCAAATTGCTAGTGGTAATCAAGATTAATATTATTGTTTTATTTTTAAATGAAAATAACCTGTTCCTTGTCTGTTAATTTAAATTTACCCTGTTATAGCGTGATTGCAAATTTGCAATTAGTGGAGGTAGTAGTCTTGGAATTTAGATTTCCAAGTTGTAAAATAATGTTACAGAGGCAAGCTTAATGGTTGAAGCATTGAAGGGGGTTTGGTGCCATTTATGAAAGCTTTTCACCCTTTTTTTGTTGAAAATAACTTGGGGAAGTTTGTATTGAGTTGAATAATAATTTTCCTTGTTTTTTGAGATACAATATGATCGGCCAAGTAAGTTGATTTTTATATGTGCAACATGGGCTTTTAAATCTGATAAATTTGATAACCAAAGTATTTGCATTGAACAAGCTTTTTCGTTGATTCTTTCTTGGATCTGATCATTCAAAGGATACTTAAATTTTTTTTTTTTTTTTTTTTATTAAAAAAGCGATGCAAGTTAAAGAAATTCTGAACATCATATTATCCATAACGTAGCTGGCAATAAACTACAACCAAGTCTTTGAGAAAGGAAAATTTCTTTCATTATTGAGGTGATTACTTGCGAAATTTTTACGAGTCCAAATTTTTATTTACACTTCATATGGCTCAGTTGGAGACAAGGAAAGTGAACTCAAAGAAATCCTATTTTTTTATTCTATTTATTGAAGAACTTCATGAACTTCATCTCCAACGTTGGTGCCATTACTTGTAATCGTATCTTATTGTCTACTCTGCCTGGCGTTGTAGGGTATGTATGGCGTGCCTCTAACTATATCAGTCTCCTTTTCACAATTCTTTTGAACTTTTTCATTTTGGGATTTCAATCCCAACATCTGTAAACGCCTTTGCGAAAGGGCTTTTTTGGCAGCCACCATCACAACTTTAACACGGCAAAGATCTATGAGAAACTAAGCTTATGAGAGTTTCTTGTTGTGACCAACACAAGAGATCAAGGAATCTCCAGCACTGAAGCTTACTAGATTCCCAACGTTAGTGGTTCAAAAACAAGTTTCAGATTCTTTAACTTTCACTGAAGCTTACTAGATTCCCGACGTTATATTGAGGGAACTTGACTAGTTCAACACTACCTTTGCGGTCTTCATGTTTGCTCTACTCAGTTGCCTGCCTTCATTCTTCGAACTCTTCCTCCAACAAACAAATCAAACGGCCTTCTACTACTTTTCTTAGATCCCCGTCACCTTCTTCCATCGCCACTGTCAGAAGATTGATAATCTCTTCCTCAAACACCTCACTCTCATTTTCCCGAAGACTTGTTCCCTGCAATACACACATGATTTCCACTTTCTTCAACAAAGATGTATAGAATGTCAATAAGAATATACATACATACATATATATATATATATATATATATATATATATAAGGGGGCGTTTTACATTGCATAAACATAATGAATCTTCATGACCAAACATCTGTATGAGTCCTATGAAGAGGCCTCCATTGTAACGTTCTGTGCTTGTATGCACAGGTTTTTAGCATCAATTTTCTGCACATAGCCAAAATGTACATCACATTCCCTTGAATCACGCAACAAATGTACAATTCAAGGTCACTGAACGTACAGTGGGTTGTGTGCTGAAAACATTGTACATTAGTCATTTCTTGCATGTCAGTACTAGAAGACATTAGATCTCAAAACTGTATTAATAGTCCTACCATGGATCAAACAACGGAATCTCTTTCCCTAATTAAGGAACAGCTCAACCACTTTAACAATGGAAATGCTGGTCTTTTATTGGACAGAACAGCATACACATACAGTACACATGTTGAAATCTTGTCTTCCACTGGTACCAATTACTGCTCTCACTTTTCATCTAGCCTTCTAGCATGTGAAGAATGTACCACAATGTAAAATGATAACAACAGTCACATGACTCACATTTTATAAGATGACTGCTTCTCAAATAATTGCTAAAAACAAGTCATCAGATTCAGTTAAAAATCAAGCTTCCAGCCACAAACTAGTATAAGAACATCTAGCATATAATGGTTCTGATCCATGAGGTGGCCAATTTCATTTGTGAAGTTCACATGTGCCCATAGCAACTCAAGCACTTCAACACAAGGAAACTATGCTTGAGGTTGACTTTATATTACCAGCAAACTCACATAGGGCAGTCATCACCAAGTTCTCATTTCAGTAGAATAAATCATTCACTCTTTAACAGAGGACGCACATATGATGATTATAGTAACAGTTGGACGTGTAGATAACTTTGATGCTGGGTTCAAGGTCTTGATGATCCACACTCCATTCTAATCCAGTTGGCTGACAATCAAACAAAAGATTCAATTACTAGCAAATCTGTAAAACTACAAATAAATGAACATGTAAGGAGTAGGAAGGAATTACCATTACAGGTATAAATGAGAATCATTCACTTTCATTTTGAGGCTTGGCATCCGTAAGAGCACCAAATACTGGTTCAACATTTGAATTTTTCTGAGTGTTAATGCTAGCACTGACTTGAAACTGGTTCATATCTCTGGCTTCACAAAGGAGTTCAATGGAGGGAGATTCAAATGTCTCATCCTTAACAACTATTTCAAATAATTCTGCAGGTCTATGAAAGAGCAATTGAGCCACAGTTCGATCTATAGGATTTGTTTCTGTTTCTGCAATTGGCATTCTTGTCAACCTGAAAATAAACAATGTTTCAGTATATAAAGCAAAAGGATTTAGGCATGTACTAGGAATAGATTTAATCTAGGGAATACACTTTGTAGGTTTGTTGATTCAATGCGGCATCCCCAATGGAAAATATAGCTGCACATATTTGACTAACTGCAAGAAACTTTTGGTGTTATGTTAATTGCTACCAAAACTTTTAAGAATAAGATGCCAACTATTATAACTCAACCTACGAGAGGTGCTAATAAAAGAAAAGTGAGACTGAGCTGCTAATGCAGGACTTCTGAGCAAGAGGAAATCTAGTAGGAGCACATCTCATGGTTTGATTTTCTTTGATTTTCATAGTAGCACAAACCAAGAATGTCTTGTTCCATTGATTAATTGATCGCTGAAAGCAAGAAGTCATAAATTTTTTTTTCATTTTCTTTTGTTTTCTCATTGTTCATATTGACAATAGTATATTGACCAAATAGAATTTGATTGTGGATAAAGAGGTCTATTATCTTTGCTCAAAAAATGCTGTGGGAGACTCATGAGAACATCTATTAATCTGTATCGTGGGTCTCCTTATTAAAAAGGTACACATCCTTATTCCAAAACATTCACATGGCAGAATTTTTTTTCTTTAAAAAAAAAAAAACTGTTACTGTTATGCTGCTAGTGGCATCATGGTGACAACAACAAAATCTTCTTTTTATTGTATAAAAAGAATTGAAAGTATTACAGTAAGGAAAAAAAAAGAACTTTCAAGACTTGCAACATCAGTAGTTCCTAGAAAATGAAGATTTTCAACAGGTATAAAGTAGTGATATTGAAATAATTATTCTAGTGTTTCCTACATCTGTCATGATTTGTTAGATGTTATGGGTGCAATGGTCAGAGAGAGTCAATATCATAGAAGAGGATATTGCAGAGTGCTTGAGCATGTGAAGTGGCTAATAAGAGACCGATAGATGTACAGATTGTTCAAAAGTTTATGGTGCAAAGAAATTGTTAGTTACGAGCTACTGAATCATAAGAAAAGATGCCAACAGGTGGGGGGGTTTTGAATTTGGATATGGTGTGAGAATTTTCAATATGATAGAGCAAGATATGTTAAGAAATTAAAAAAAGGATCCAAAGAAGGTATATAGGGTTCTGCTGGACGTGATGACAAGGAGAATCATGTACAATTGTAACCCCTATATTCATATTGCTGCAAACAAAAACTTGGTCCGGAACAAGAGTTGTATGATTACATTGACTAGACTTCTACTAGAACTGCAGTCCTAGAAAACCATTTTTTGTTTGAAAAAGGGTAAAGCATGATCTGACAAGAGGCTTTATTTTAAATTATCTTGAACTTTTATTGAAGAGGAATTCTAAAGTGACTCGAAATAGGTATCCAAATCGATAATTATGCTGATTTGTAATACACCATAGGATCACATCATGAGAGAAAAAGCAAAAGGAAACACTCCCTACTCATCATACGCCACATTAGCATGGGTATGGTTTTTTGGGTCTAATTTTTGAGTCATAAAAGCATTTATCTTTTTAGAAAAGCAATATTAACACACCCGTCAGGGTATTGGTAGGGCGGTTGGAAAGAGGAACCACAATCAAAGAGGTTGTGGGTTCAACTCCCAACCCTCCCCTTGAGATTCTCCAAACTCCTCAAGAGGGATGAGCTCATTTTACGTCTTGGGTCTCCTAGGTCCTACCCTCGTGGGTGGTGGGGGGCCCGTGGATTAATCGATTTGTAAAGTAAGGATACCATAGTCTCAAAAAAAGTAATATTTTCACTTCTTATTTGAGAAGAATTTGTTCCATGTCATATGTATTCATGATGGCAATTAAACCAAATAAAGTGGAATGGTTAATTTAATCCAACAGATGTTATTCTTTTTGCTGTTTAAGCATTGGTTGCCAGTAATCATTCTTAGCAAATGTTTATTCTTGCTGGAGTTTTTGAGTATCAGTCAACTTGAGATTGTTGATCTGTTTTGATGGCAATACCCAATATAGAACTATATCTTCGTGATCTTTGTCAAAGTGGTTTGAACAACTTGAAAATTTATAACTAGATGGCTTGTGCATTTTTTTCAATAACGCGGTGGTGTCCGGAACTTATATCCGACTATTCCACCACAGGGTATCCCTCCCCGCCCCAAGACCAAGACCCGAGAGACAACAGGAGACGCAGTGGCGGTGGAGGGACTTGAACCCACAACAATTTGAGAGTGCGACATCCGAAGCGACCGCCACACCACACCCCCAGGGTAGATGGCTTGTGCATTTTAATGTTTGGAAAACTTGCTTGTTTGTCATAAGGCTGATTCCATTTTTTTTTTCTTTTATGATTCTAATAAACTTGGCCATCAATTTTTTGTACGATCCATTGGGCATTTGCTCACCTCGTAATTTAATCATTGTGGACCTAGGTGTTTGACGAGAGAATTGAAGTGTATTGAGTAATGTTTTAGATTTTTTTTTTTTTTTTTTTTTTTAACTCAGAAGGGGACTCATGGGTTTGACTTAGTTTGGGTTGCAGTGAATCAAAGAGCTAATGTTTGGAATAACCCCACCGTGTTAATGATTCTTGATTGTTGTGTTTGAGTCAAAGGCTTAGGTTCTCATAATTGGTGTGGCATTATGTCCTTTAGAATTCCTTCCATTTTATGTTGGATGGAAGTAGAAAGAATTGGCAAAATATCCTTGTGTTGAATGTGGTTCATAGTAAAAATAACTTGAAAAGGTAAAAACCATTTCATTGTTCTTTTTTTCTTTTTTGTGTGTGTATGTGAAGGAAACAAAGTTAATGTCTAAGAAGAGATAAAAAAATGTACATCTAACCAATAGATTAGCTGTACAAAAAGATCCAGGACTCACTACTTGCTAATACTGCATACCTATGCAACCTTGAACCTCCTGACAGAAAACTCCTAAAACAACCCTCACCCAGCTATATTACATGTAGACATCATCCCAATCCAAAAGAGAAGGTCCTTGGACTAATCTAGACTCAAACCAACCAAGAGCTTGCCACAATCCTAATATCATCGCATAACTTATCATAATCTTCTTTGCATCATTGAAAATTTGATTACTTCGCTTTAGCCATAATTGCCACAAGGTAGCCATGTAGGCCACATAAGTTACCTCCATGGCCAAGGAAGTACTGTCAAACTGAATTTTTCAAATATAGTCCTTTACATGGCTGGGGATGAAGCTTAGGTTAGATTGGGCTTGTAAATGTTACAAACGACATGCACGAGAATTGTCCATTTCGCTCAAGGGAACAATTCTCAAAGGAGAGTGGTGGTGCAAACCTCCCCTAGAAAAAAAACTCCACTTATCCCACACATATCTTGCCAATGGCCAATGAAGGGAAACATGATCCAGTGTCATCACTAGGCAGCAAAAGACAGAACACTAAGGAGTGAGGTATGCGTATTGACACCTTTGAAGCATATCCATGGTGTTAATCCTCCTATGAGACGAGCCAATGGAACATTTATACTTCAGATAGAACCATCAACCTGCATTTTTCCAAATCTATTATGCTACATGGTTCAGGATGGAGCTTAGATTGGGCTTGTAAATGCTTATAAATGATTTGAATGAGAATCGTCCATTTGCCTCAAGAGACCAATTAAAGCTTATCTGATCTATTTGAAAATTGTACTTGGTCCAAAAGTTGTATAAAGTTAGGCATTTCATGTTGCTCGATAAGTTTAAATGATCTAGAAAAGTGCAAATTCCATGAAACAAGAAGGAAATAGGAGGAAAAGGAACTTGATATGTAGACAATATATATAGAACTGAGAAAGAACATGGCAAGGAATGCATGCCAAGCCATCTGTCATACCAAATGTGAAAGGTGTCCTTATCACCAACTGCAAGATGAATGTGTGAGCTAACTTCATTTGCTAGAGACATCATAAACTTCCATGCTCATTTGTAAGAGAATCTCCACCCTTCCCTGACTCCAAAACATTGGAATCTTGTATCTACTAGAGACCACCTTTCCCAAAGTGAGTTCCAACTGTTCAGAATTCTCCACACACATTTTCCATATAGGGCCTTGTTCTTGGCCATGATACTCCTAATGTCGAGGCCTCCTTGTCTGACCAATCTGTAAGCAATCTCTCATTTGCTAAACTCTTTGGTATGGCCCCCTTTCCTAAAATAAAGAAGGTCCTCATCTTCTTCTCAAGCGCTTTGCCAACCCCTTTTGGGCCTTCAAACAATGTCAAGAACTAGGTCGAATTGCTTCTAGAACTGGCTTAATTAGAGCCAATCTTTTCGACCTTTAGAGGGAAAAAACATGTTTCCAACCCTCTCATCGTCTAGAAATGGTAAGAACCATTGGATCCCAATAATCTCTCGATTTGTGATTTTCCCCCAAAGGCAACGCTCAGTACCTTATCAGCTGAGTCCCTACTGACATTTTGCATTGTTGGCTAAATATAATGTATCATCGGCTATGTTAATGCAATCATTACTTTAGCTTGGCATACTAGTGTTCCACACTTCACCATTTGACATGACCAAATGGTGAAGATAATGGCTAGAAGGTGAATTTTACTTAAATGGGAGAACAAAATGAACAATTAAGTTGGTGAAAGTTTGTTTCTTAAAAAAGAAAAGTAGAAAAAGTAAATAAAAACATATAATATAATCGAGTCCCCTCGTTCTAGAATTTGAAAATAAACAAGTCTAACCTCTAGATATGTAATTAATAGGTGAATCTTAAATAGATGGGAGAACAAAATGAACAATCAAATTGGTGAAAAGTAGAAAAAGTAAATAAAAACATATAATAGAATCGAGTCCCCTTATCCTAGAATTTGAAAATAAACAAGTCTGACCTCTAGATATATACTGTATTAGATATCCATAATGGAGTCCAAGTAAACATACATTGTTGAAAAGTAATAGACCAACATCCACCCTTTCACTTCCCACTTGGAAAGCCTTTATTAAACCGTCAGACTTGTATATTTGTATCTTCCATGATTATCTACTTCATATGGGCGAAATTTTAATCAAAGTTCACCCTACCAATTTATTCTCTCAAAGATAGGTGTGATGTTAAATTTTGGTATTCAAGTGTGGAGTTCACGGGTGTCAGAGTGTTGGGAGAATAATAAGATAAAAATTAGCATATTGCCTAGTTCGTAATAGTTTTATTCACTGTGTGACAGGCCATGCTAATTCTTTAAATTTTATTTTAAAAGTAGGGTTTTCTAAATTTACTTCTTTCGCATGCCTTGCTTACAGGGAATGTGAACATTCCAAATAGCAAAAGACAGCAGAATGAGGAATAGAGGGGTGTCAATGAAGATATCAAAGAAAGATTTACAACTATAAGCACTTGAGTTTATGCCATCCACATATAGGAATTAGAAACAGTAGAAATGCTTACATAATGAAATCTATTAGAAAGAAGCAATACCTCACATTGTTCACTCAAAATGAAACCTCTTGAAATAAAAATCCTAAGCAAGACTAGGTGATGTTGATCATTATCAAGGAAGGTCCGAAAGAAGGTTATGCAAGGTAGATAAAAAGAAACATCTTCAAAGTGAGACAAATCGATGAGGTATCCCCAATCCATCTATCCTTCTGAAAAACAAGAAAGATCTTTGTTTCCCACCTTAGGGCAAATATGAGCAGTAAACTCCAGAAAATGGGGCAAAATTAAAACTTCCACAATCCTTGAAATGTGTATCTCCTTGTTATTGCTATGTCGATGTTTTATAGTTAAGTACAACATCGATTTTTAATGACTTGGGCCCAAAGTGATGCTGCTCCTAGGTGTACATCCACAACCATTTGGAACAT
>JAJIYU010010727.1:0-15879 GCA_030144865.1 Tinospora cordifolia
GGCACACTTGAGTAAGTACACTATGCATCCAGGGGGCGACAAGATGTACCAGAACTTGAAGAAAACCTTCTGGTGGAGAGGCATGAAGAGGGACATTGCCAAATATGTCTCTTGGTGTCTGACTTGTCAGCAGGTCAAGGCTGAGCACAGGAAACCATCGGGCTTATTACAACCACTTTCGATTCCTGAATGCAAGTGGGACAGTATAGCGATGGATTTTGTTAGTGGCTTGCTGAGAAGTTATAAGGGGGAAGACACCGTTTGGGTCATAGTAGATCGGCTGACTAAGGTGGCACATTTTCTACCTATTCGGTCTACTGATGCAGTGAGTAAGCTGGGAGAGCTTTATGTATGAGAGATTGTGCGATTGCATGGTGTTCCTAGTACCATAGTGTCAGACATAGACTCCAGATTCACGTCTCAGTTCTGGTAGAGTCTACAGAAGGAATTGGGGAGTAGATTGACCATGAGCACAGCCTTTCACCCATAGACAGATGGGCAGTCAGAGAGGGTCATACAAATATTGGAGGATATGCTGAGAGCATGTGCCCTAGACTTCAGAGGAAATTGGAATAAGCATCTACATCTTGTCGAGTTTGCATATAATAATAGTTACCAGGCAAGCATCAAGATGGCTCCATATGAGGCATTGTACGGTAGACCCTGTAGATCACCATCCTGTTGGGTAGAGTTTGAAGACCAGGTACTCACTGGACCTGAGTTGATTGAGGAAATGAACCAACAGGTGAAGCAAATCCAAAAGAGACTAGCTACAGCACAGAGCAGGCAAAAGAGCTATACTGATAGGAGGAGAAGACCTCTAGAGTTCCAGACCGGTGATCAAGTATTCTTGAAGATCATCCCACAGAAGGGAATCAGACGGTTTGGAGTGAAGGGGAAGCTAGCACCATGGTACATTGGTCCATTTGAGATCATTAGATGGGTTGGTACATGTGCTTATGAGCTGGATTTGCCGAATAGATTGTCCTCGGTACATAATGTGTTCCATGTTTCGATGCTCCGGAAGTACGAACCAAACCCATCTCATGTTTTGCATCTGGACGAGATCGTACTTCGAGATGATGCTACTTACGAGGAGCCAGCAGTGCAGATCCTTAATCGTAAGGTGTAAAGTCTCAAGACTAAGGACATTCCTTTAGTCAAAGTTCTGTGGAGGCATCATAACCTGGAGGAAGCGACCTGGGAGCTTGAGAGTGAGATACAGAAGAAATAACCAGATCTCTTCACCAGGACAGATTGATTGGACACATTGCTCATGTACTTTTCATTTAAATTTTGAGGACGAAATTTCTTTTAAGGGGGGTAGATTGTAATCACCCAAGGTCTTATAATGTGTCCAAGTCAACATGAATTTTTGAAAATTCAAAATAAATATAAAAATGATTGGAAACTTGTTTTTAATGATCATTGTATGATATTTAATCAAGATAAAATTTATTGAAATATTCGGATAGTTAGAAACGTGCGGAAAAAAGTGTAAAAAAATAGGACATCATACTGCCGACCGCGGTCCGTGATGAGAAAAAAAAATTGGAAAAGTGCAAACAACACTGTGGACCATGGTCCTTATGGGAAGACTGCGGTCATCAGTGGAAAAGTGCAGAAATGAGAAAAACTAGGTCACATCGGTGACCGCGGTCCGTAAAGTGTCGACCGCGGTCCATAAAGGGATGATCGAGGTCCATATAGTGAAGACCAAGGTCCATGAAGGAAAATCTGTCCGATGACCGAGGTCTGTCTGATGACGACTGCGGTCCGTGTGCGAGCTATATATATGTTTCAAGCTCAGATTTTCTCATTTTGCACTGAAACGATTCGGGATTTGGAGAGGAGTGACAGGGGTGACTCAAGGGTAAGTTTTTTTTATTTTCCTTGAGTTTCCTTTAAGATTTAATCTCATAAATGAGTAGTTATCAATAGTTAGTGAATCAAAGTGATTAAGATCTTTTTATAAACTTGCTATTGTGGGTTTAGTGGTTGGAAACCAAGTCAAATGGGATAAGCTGTTGTTTATTCCCTTATATGTGTGCTTGGACACTAGTATGATGGATTTAGGATGGTTATTTGGTTGTAGAAAATGAAGGAGTTGATTTCATTGAAAGGAAATCCCGTTTTTAGGCTTGAATCAAGGGGTTTCGATGAGTAAACAATGTAAACAACCATTTCTTAGTTGGTTTATGTGTTTAAATGATTATTGGGTGTCCAATACACTAGATTTAAGTGGTAAACGGGATTAGTAATCACAAGTATGGTGTACACATGTGCAATCCCATTATTTAATGAGAAATTGTGTGTAGACCATGGTCCACATCGTACTGACTGCAGTCAATGGACTTGGATGTCGTTTTGGAGTGTTTTGGGTACACTCTAAAACACTGATTGATAATGGGCCCTTAGGGTCGAATTAGATATGTATTAAAGGCCCAAAGTAATGTATCATTACCATCTAATGATGCAGATTGACGATATTGGACTACTGTGCGAGAAGTGACGATCCTGCAGCGTTTCAGCATGCACAGGTGGGGTTGATTATCTCTTCCTCACTCTTTAGTATTATGCGGACGTAGGATACAGAATATGATCTGTGTTTAAATTCCTATACTTAGTATCATGCTAGGAATGTATGCTTTGGGTGGATTTATTAATATGATATCATAATGTCTAGTTACTCGCTTTCTAGTACTAGGATACTATGATTAGCTTGATGTCTGTTTGCTTTATTGCTTAGATTAGCATTTTGAATAAGCATGTCTGTATGCTGTGTGGAATGAAAATTGTGATTGTGAAACTAAAGAACATTAAAGGTTTATTAAGAATTCCACGTATCGGGGCGATGGACGGGCACTGGTGGTACATCCCGTTGAGGTTCTCCCGATGTCCCAAGACGTCATCGTGGGTATCCCCAACTAGGCCAAACTACGAGCGCCCATATGAGACCCTCAAATTTGGAAAGTCATGAGGATTTTTCCCTTGTTTTCAGTATCTTCTTGGGTCGTGGTCTCAGAGGTAGACTTCTATGTTATAAAGATGTTGTGCCTGATTGTGTTCAGGACCACAACTGGGATACCGAGGGTGGTTCACTCTTTCAGTTAATTCCTGATATCAGATGGTAAATTCCTGATATTAGAGCGCAACGGATAAATTGACTAAGTGTTTGAAACGCCCCTAATGATTGAAATTGTTTGCATGTTTTGTATGCACGTTTGTATAATGCTATTGATGTGTAGGGGAGATCCACTGGGCTTTCGAGCTCACCCCATTTTTATTTTGCAGGTACTCATGATCCTAGCGCTCAATGAAGATGTAGACCAGAGACTGGAGGACTTGTAGAGAGAGAGTGATATTTTTTGTTAAACTATTTCTCTGTTTTGTACAGTTTTTACGATTTATGTTTGAACTTGGGCAAGAGGGCCATGTATCATAGTTTTATATATGTATATACATGACCGTTTTACCATCTTAAACACTATTTCTATAGTGATCGATAAACTGAGGATTTTTAGTTATGGTACGCTATACAGTGTTCTATGATTTAAAAAGATTTGTTCCGAAAAGTGCTTCTGCTACATATAAATATGATTTTTAACATTCGGTGAATTTGATTTGAAACCAATTGCTTAGTGAAGCATGATTAAAATGATTATTTGAAATTAAAGAAATGATTTAAACCTCATGTATAGAGGTAGAAAGATAGATGATGATAACTATCGCACGCCCGGGGCTTCGGCGGACCATGCGCCAAGCTTGGCACTGACGCCCGACGATAGGGCCTTACATTGATAGACACGACGTCCGGTCCGGGGGTCGGGGTGTGACATAGTCCCTTGGCCAAAGTCAATAAACAAAACAACCGAACATAATTTAAATGTGGGTCTCATGTCCTACAACTGTAGACAATTAATTAACTTCTACTCCTATACAACCTCAATAGTTGATTGTATCAACTACTCCAATGGTCTCCATTTACTTGCCTGTGAGCACATACCTTCAGTAATTCCTTGAAAAATAGATTAGTGGGGTGAGCTCCAAAGCCTAATGGATCATGTACAATACATCTCAAACATTATTAAAGTCAAAGACATAAAACATGCAAACACTTATAAATCATTACGCATTTCAAAACACTTTAATTGTTTATGTTGACGTTAAGATCAAAAGGAATCTCCTCAGTATTCCCCTGTGTTTAAACTGTTGGAAGTAATGCCTCGGAGGCCAATTCTTCATCATGATACAACCCTAGGAGTGAGTTCTCACTCGATCCTCAGTGTCACCTCAACTACTACCACAGTAGCATGGACACCTGCCTAGGGTGGGGAAATACCCATTATGATACCAGAGCACTTCCACAGTATCTATGTCATCCCCTCAGTAGGTGGTTAGGATCTTAATTATCTTTATTTAGTAACTATTGGCATGCACAATTATTCTCAATATCATGGCATATGTAAGCTTAAAAAACACGATAACAAATTATTAATCATGCTAAAATCACTTAGATTGTATCATGCAATTGAATTCATACATGGCATATTACTGATATAATATTAAATAATAGAATTCATATAACATGCTGTCTAAGTAGGCAAGCGATCATGCAATCAAGTATCATAACATTTCTAGCATACTTCTAAACTCGTAATATAGTAATCATGCAATCATGCTTCACATTCAAGACTGAAATAATATTAAAGATTGAGTATAGTAATTTCCACTTGTTACTTCGCTCAACGTATTTTAACTTTTGCTTCGATGGTTTTGAATCCTTAACCTTGTAGTTTAGTATATGATTCTCATCAGTAAGCATTCACATCATTTTAAACTCATAGAAAAATCATTCAATAATCTTTATGTTATATGCTAAGCAAATGGGTTACTATGTGGGTGTGAGACTCGAAAATTAGGTCTGGGACATGTTACCACTATAGTCCCAATATCTTTCAATTGTGGCACCACGGTATAGGGACGGTACTTGTGATGGTCAAAGTTTTGTGCACAAAAGACTTAAAAACGAAAGGTTTATTGCGTCATCGCGGTATTCCCAACATTATCTTGGTAATGCGAGACTATTTTTGCACATATTTCATTTTCTTTCACGCATGGCATTGCTATACATTGCTCTCTTATTTAAAATAAATGTCACATAGGGTAGGACGATATTATACCTTGATGTGATTCATTCCTCTTCTATTTTCTTTCAAAAGAGTGTTCACAAGTGGTCCTAGTGTTTTGTCATGTTGCATAGAGTGAAGCAAATGTTATAAGCCCTTGCAATCGGCTCTATTGGTGATGGAATGTGATACAAAACTCATTAAATTTCTGAGTGTCGTTTCTTATCTTGCAAATGCTTTGGCATAGAACTAGGGCTCTTGAACAAGATCACAACGTCCCTGGTGTTGTTTCTCTCCTATTATTGTTTGTGAGTCCATAACAAGAAAATAAAACAATTTGGAACTGATCCAGAATGTTGATGGGGGAAAAAGAAGTCATGGAGTGCAACTAGGGTTTTCTTTGCAAGCAAAGGTGAGCGACTGCAAAAGGATTCGTATGTTTAGGGTTTTCTACGAATATAATATATAGACAACTCAATGTCCTAGAACTTCCACTTCTGTTTTTTAATCATAGTATCGTGGTATCGTGTCTCAATACCATGGTATTTGGAACTGTTCCTAATCGTAGTATTACGGTATCTCTTTTGGGCACCATAGTAGTACATCTACGCCCAAAATTATGAGTTTTCTAATTACACAGCCACGATATCCCGTCTTAGTACAATGGTATCACGTCCAGGTCCCAAAACCCTGAAGTTCAATCGCAGTATCATGGTATTGGTAGCCAGTACCGCAATATTCATGCAAAAAACTCAAATTCTTAGTTTGCAACACATTATTGTGGTACTAGTTTTGGGTACCGCGGTAGTCACGAAACTTTCTTTTTGTTTCTTTTGGAGTATTCTTAAACTTGGGGTATTAAAATATGTGTGGCGCATGTGAATTATTTGTTGACTTAGATGAATCGGTTCACATAGAAGTCAAGTTTGCTAACGACGGTAACATTCCAATTATGGGAAAAGGCTATTCCAAATCAAGTTTAAGAATAGTGATCATTAGTATATTTCCAATGTCTTTTATGTTCTAAATATGAAGACTAATCAACTTAGTATTGGGCAACTACTAGAAAAAGGTTAACATGGGTAGATGAAGGATAACTACTTAACCATACAGTTAGTTGCATATTAAACTAATATTAGAATAGGCAAAATGATGATAGGAAATAAGAGAGAATATAAGTAAAGAATTGCATAATTAGTAATAGTTGCATATAGTTAGGAAATACATTGTTTAATAGTTTTTAAGTCTTGTTTTTGATAGTTTTGATATGTGTCTATGAGAAAATAATGTCTGGAAAAGGAATTTGCATGTATGACAGGATACAAGTTGATATACGCAAATAATGCATCAGAAGAAGGCATACAAGAGAGGAATCAAGAGTAAAAACCAGAAGACCGCGGTACGAAAACTGAAGACTGCAGTTTGAACAGAAAAGCAGAACTAGTGAATAACTCACTGGTTACCGCGATCCATAAACTGGGGACCGCGGTCACCAGAACATTGTTGGCACAGAATTTGACAGATCGCAGTGGACAAAATGCAAGGAAATCTGGGTTTTTGACATCAAATTCATGGACTGCGGTCACTGACCGAGGTCACTCGATTGTAGAGCGAGATTTTCATATTTTTTAGGTTTTTTAGTGCGGGACTTTAAATAGAACAAGGTTTTTTAGAGTCCAGAGGGGGAGAATAGAAAAAAGAACACTGTGACGGCTACTAGGGCATCCAAGACTAAGTTTTTATTGGTTTTTGAAGATTGTTAAGAGATTTGAGTATGTATTGCTTATTTAAATTTAATTTAATTCTTTCCTTTATATTCATGTCAGGCTAAACTATTTTATTGTCTGGGATGTGATTGTTCAAAGCATAGTTTGTAATATCTAATTGTAGTTGTTGATTTATAGATTCTATTCCTTATTGTGTAGACTTAAGGCTTTATGTCTACTGGCCATAGATGTATTGAATCTAGTATTTTAGTCTATCTCGGGAGAGAAACCTAGAATATGGATATAACAATTTGGACCTGAACTAGTTGATTGATTGGGAGATTATTGACCAATTTAGGGAGTTGCACAGGGATTTTCAGTCTAAACACATAGATTATCAAGTGAATGCCTCGGGAGAGGGTTTGACGAAACAAATCTAGTGAGTGTTGAAATGCCTTGGGAAAGGGTTTCAACCATTGATGCTATAACTCATAGATTAGCTAATTCACAAACACAAAGAAGATTTGCAAATTATGCGACGACATTCATTATCCTAGACATGTTTCTCTATTGAATTCTCAGAATCTATCAGTATTTTTGTTTATAACAGCTTCTGGTTTTGAAATTAACTTAATCACATTCAATCTAGTCTTCATAAAACTGTGATCATTAGTAACTCTGGTAGTAAAAATCGAAAGCTACCCCTTGTTCCCTGAGGACGATACCCGAACTTACCGGATATTACTGCTGCGATCTCGTACACTTGTGGGGTTGCTAACACATGCTCACTGAAGAAGGTATTATCATTCTTAAATCTCCTTTGAAGAATCATTTATTTAAAATAGAGCTTAAGAATGCTATTTACCCATGTTTTCAAACCATTATTACTGATGAGTTATGGTTGTAGCACTTGAGATATATACACTTGAATTTTAGAAGTTTGAAACTTTTGGCTCAGAAACAATTGATTAAAGGGTCACCAATTGAAATTCATCTAGAACAGTTCTATAAAGGTTGTATTCTTGGCAAACAACATTGACAACTATTTGCAAGCTCATCCTCTTGGCGTGCTACTGTAACACCCCAACCCCCGACTCAATAGACTGGACCACATTGTGGGTCGGGCCGTGTTACTTTTACAAGTGACTAACACTTGACTTTTTGTTTTCTTTTATCCCTAGTCTGTTGGAATTTTAGAGTACTCAATTCAATTACATTCACTTAATTCAACAAGACATGATAATTAGACAAAAAAAATTCTTCAACTTTATTGATGAAAAGGAGTACCTAACTCAATGTCATACAATAGAATAATCAAAATTAGGCAATATGCCCTTATAATGAATTAAAAATGCTCTAAATAAAATATTCTAACATATTTCCTAAGTGATTGGCATGCATCTTCACATTTTTCAGTTCCTTGAAAAATTAGAGGAGGAAGGGTGAGCACAAAACCCCAAGGGATCATTCAAAAAATAGTCAAATCATCATCTCGAATCAATAAGTCATTCACATCAAACACTTTTAAACATTAAGTGATTCAATCAGTTTACTATTTAATAGGTCAAAACTTAGACTAAAAGGATTCAACCTTGATGTTCTTATCAAAACAATTCACAAAGAGTGAAAGGACATTCTTTTATGCCAAGTTTCACCTGATTTAGGGCCTAACCCATATTCCAAGTATTTTGGGAGCTCACCCATATGAACTAGAAACTAATCCAAGTTCATATCTAAAGAACAACCACATTAATCCTTGTGAATCAATGTAACAGTACGTGGTTCTTATCATAATCAATCTTTCTTTTCTTGAATCAACTATGAATAATGAAAATAAAATTCAGCATGTGAGCATGATATTCGCAAAACCACAATGTCATATAGCATGCATCTTTAATCAAACAAACCTAAGCATGGCATGACATGATTTCATGACAGTAAAACATGGTATGCGCGATAAACTGAATATAAAACATGCATATGAGTTTGAACTTAAAATAACAAGATAAGAGTTTCGAAATCATTTCTACCTCAGTATTTTTCACTTCTCTAAAGCCTAAGTTGAATCCCTTTCAAAACTTTCCAACTGCTACCACGAAATTTCAGCAACACTCTGTTACTTCAACTCCAACTACTACAAACTTTCTATAACACTCTGTTATTTTTGTTCCAATTGCTATTTAGAATAGCCCCAGAAGAGAGAAAGAATGCCAAGAGAGAGACAGAGAAGGGAGGCGGGGGGGGGGGGGGGGGGGGGGGGAGAGGGGGGAGAGAGAGGGGGGAGAGGGAGGGGGGAGGGGGGGAAGAGAGAGAGAGAGAGAGAGAGCAAAAAAGGACGTATTAGTTCTTGCTATAGTGAAGAGAATGTGAACACAGGGGGTCCTTATATAGAGTTTCAGGGGTTGAAGATTGGCAGGTTTGGACGTTCAGTTAAGAGAAACTTTCTAATTTCCTCTTGTGTGCTGCATCCGAGTGTTGAATTTAGGGTTTCACTTTCTAATTCCCTTTGTTGCACATGGATTTGGAAGTTTTTGCTCCAAAACCACACAAGATCGGGTTTCTATTTTGTGTTTCTTATTTCTACTTTGCTTGAGTATCTATTTCTTGTGTTATGCATTAAAACAGAATATAACTTGCTAATTTTTCGGAATAGAATTCAATTTATTAAATAATCTAAATAATAAAATTTTCCACTTCTATTCGTCATTTTGGCCATATCATTTCATAAAATATCCAAGCATTAATATCATATTTCATACAAATTTTTTTTCAAGTATTACAATTACTCATCTTCTGGATATGATTCATTCTAATGTATGCACTTCGATTTAGATTACCAGTAATGGAGGAAACAAATATTTTCTCACTTTTATTGAAGACTACAATAAACAAATTTGGGTCTACTTCTCGGCTGATAAATTTGATACTTTTGACTCTTTTAGAAATTTAAATCTCTTATTGAAAAGTAGAGTGATTGTCATATTAAGGTGTTATATATTAATGGTGGTGGTGAGTATAGTTCTAAAGCCTTCAAGGATTATTGTATGCCATAAGAAATTAAGCATGAGATCACAACTCCTTACACACCACAATACAATGGAGTTGCTGAGCGAAAGAACTGGACAATCGTGAATATGACCCAAAGTATGTTAAAAACCAAAGGTATTCTACACAGTTTTTAGGCTAAAGCTATTGCATTTTCTGTTTATTTGTTGAATAGATCTCCTATAAAAACACTCTCTCATATCATTCCTAAAGAAGGTTGGAGTAGATACAAACCCAGTGTTGCACACCTACGAGTTTTCAGATTTATTGCATATATACATGTTCCTGATTAAAATCGAAGAAAGTTAGATGATAATGGCATGAAAACTATCTTTATTGGGTACAAGAGTGGAAAATTTTGTAGCTACAAGCTTTAAAATCCTACCACTAATGCAGTCATAGTGAGTAGACATGTTTTATTTGATGAGCAAGATTTTTGGCGTTGGGATCCTATAAACCATGTTGTTAAGCCCCCTCTAATTATTTCTATTGATGATGAAGTATCTACCTCTACTAGTGTTCATCTGAGCACTAAAACATATGGAGTTGCCACTAGTAACAATCCTCAACGTGGTATCTAGCCATCTGCCAGATTACGAGATTTTGAATTTTATTATGATAATGCCATTGATGATAATGGTAACTTAGCTCATTATGCCATATTTATTGATTTTGATCCAATCACTGTTAATAAATCTATGAAAGAAGAAAATTGGGTTGCTACCATGGACTTCGAGATTCATTCTATTGAGAAGAATGACACTTGGGAGCTTGTTGATATTCCCAAAGGTCATAAAAGAATTGATGTTAAGTGGGTCTTTAAGGCCAAAAGGAAACTGAATGGTGCTATTAATCATTATAAAGCACAACTTGTGGTAAAAGGATATGAACGTGAGCTTGGTTTTGATTATCAAGAGGTATTTGCTCTTGTTGCTCGTAATTGACACTGTGGGATTACTTATTTTCATAACTACTCAGAAGCATTGGAAGATTCATTAGATAGACGTAAACTCTGCCTTCCTCAATGGGTATTTAGATTAAGAAATTTATGTGAAGCAACCAATAGGATATGTGAAACACGATTTTAAGGATAAAGTGTACAAGTTGAATAAAGCTTTATACAAATTGAAGCAAGGAACTTGGGCTAGGAACAAAATATTGATTAGTTCTTTTATGCCTATGGTATCCAAATGTGTGATTTTGAACATGCCTTATATGTGAAGATCAATATATCTATTGGTATCATGCTAATTGTTTGCCTCTATGTTGATGATTTGGTTTTTACCAACAATGATGTAACAATGATTCGATAGTTCAAAAGGGCTATGATGAAAGAATTTGAGATGATTAATATTGGCCTCATGTCATATTTTCTTGGCATTGAGGTTGACCAACATAACAATGACATTTTTATTAGTCAACGTAGATATGCCCTAGATATTTTGAAGAAGTTTAATATGTTTGATTGCAACCTTGCTTCTACACTTGTTGAAGTTGGTACGAGGTTATCAAAGAACACTAATGAAACACTTGTTGATTCAACAGATTTCAAAAGAATCATTGGCAATTTGCGATACTTGACTTGCACAGGGCCAGAATTTTTATATGGAGTTGGATTGATTAGTCGATTCATGAAATCACCTAATCAGTCTCATCTTGTTGTAGCTAAATGTATTCTATGTTACATCAAGGATACATCTAATCATGGATTATTCCATTCTAGTGTAGCTGATTCTAATCTTTATGAATATTCTGACACTGAATGGGGTGGCGATCATGATGATAAAAATAGTACATCTGAATGTACATTTTATTATGGCACTACTGCATTTTCATGGTCCTCCAAGAAGTAGTCTATTGTTGCATTATTTACATGTGAAGTTGAGCACGTTGTTGTTGCTTCCAATGCTTTTCAAGCTATTTGGTTGAGAAATCTATTGTTCCTGATTCACATATCTATTGATGGACCTACACCAATTTATGTTGATAATGTATCTGCCATTGATTTGGCAAAAAATTCAGTGATTCATGGTAGGAGTAAACATATTAATATGTAATATCACTTCTTTTATGGTCAGGTGCAACAAAAAGAGATTGAATTAATTTATTGAAAATAGAGATCAAGTTGTTTAGCAAGCCTTTGAAGATTAAGACATTTTTGAAGTTGAAAAGTCCATTGGTTGTGTACAAAACCTGAATTATGGGAAAAAATTAATGTAATTAAGATAATCTAGCTTATGGGGAGATGATAGAAGTGTAATCTAAATTATCACTCACCAGTCATCCAATGGAAGCTTGTAGGACTGCTAGTAGGACTGAAAGTAGCAGTTACTAGCTGTTGCAGTAGTTATTAGTTGCAGCAACAGTCACAGTCATTGTCTTCAATATTCAAATAAAATAAAAAGTCTATATATGTACGTTGTATGAAATACAAGTTATTAGAGAAAAATAAAATTGAAAGAATAAAATTAGAAAAGTGTTTTCTGCAATAAGATCAACCTCTCTCAACAACTTTGATTTTGATTTCTACCTTAGATCCAACTCTCATTCTTTGCCTTTGTTCACACAATCGAGACCTATGTGGACTCTGAACAAGCCCTTGTGGATGCACTAGCCAATGTTGAGCGACAACAACAAACTTGCTAAGATCTATTGCAATGGCGAAGATATTCTTGTATGCATTAATGAACATGTGAGGAGTAGCTACAAGAGTTGGGAGTATGAGATAGTAAGTGAAAGGGTGGTGGCATTGGGGATTGGAGCAACAAACTTCTCCATCAGGTCATCCTCTATCATGTTGAGAACCTCAAGAATGAAGGCAGAGCCATTTTCATAAACAAAGGCTCCTTTGGACTTGAAATTAGGACTTTGGAGAAAAACCATAATTTGTTCAGACACTTATTAGGCTTGACTCATTGTAACTGGGTTGGGTTGGGCACATTTGCTTTTAAACAAGATGTAAATGATATTTATGATTTTCAAAAGTGTAATATATGGGAAAATTGATGATTTTAGTCGTTGGATAGTCAATTTTCAGTTGCTGGATAATCAATTTTTAGTTGCTACATAATCAATTTTCAGTTGTTGGATAATCAATTTTGGTTGCTTGTTAGAGCACAAAATAGAAAAAGAAGAAGAAAAACTGTGTACCCTATGTATTAGTATCATATACAAATATTATACCCTCTATATTCATATTGATCACCAAATAATGGTATCATCATCTCACTTGATATTTGATATCCAATGAAATATTATTCAAATTTATCTTTAGCTTATCACTTAATATTACAAGCAATTTTATAAAGTTGGTTGTTTTTGAAATTAACACATCACTTACTTCAAAATTTTAATATCTTGTATCATCAACTCATACTCCACTATGATAAATTAAAAATGGTATAATATTTGTTGATATTTGTATTTCATCCATTACTTTTAAAATATATAATTTTTTATGCTTCTTATATATTGTATTAATTGTATATAGTTAGTATAAAATTTGTATACTTCCAGTATATATATATATGAGGTATTTTATTGTACACCTTCAATGCACATTATACATTCATAATTTTAAAGACGACAGTTTTCAAAGAGATTTTACAAAATTTTAGAAGAACATCACTATTTCTAATTATGATTTAACTCAATTTACTTGTTCTTCTACAATTATTTTCTTTTATGTTGCCAATTTTTCTATAACTAGTTAATTGAAGGGTTTTGAATTTGTGTCTTTAAAAGAAACTGGTGATTTTTTCTGCAGATGAGGGTTCTAATTGTTCATTCCTTGTATTCAATGTTTGTGTGTGTGAAAATAAAATTTTATTGCTATATTTTCAATTTGTATTGCATTTCTATTGTAAGTGTAATCATAAAAATAATGCCTTACAAAATGATTTTTGCCTAGGAAGTTTTTTTGTTTTAGAATTATAGTATTTTTGATATTAACTTTTTATTACTTGTGTATTTTTTTTTCATATATATTTGCTATTTTTATAATATTTTACATATTTTTATATAAAAACTTAAGTCTCCCACAAACTAATATAGAAAATGGATATTCCTTGAGCATGGGCCGAATTGACCAAACAAGTGGGCTTCATGAACAAGGCTTGAGTAATCCTCTCAACATGGAACAAACCATAACTAGGCCCAACACACACTTTTCAAGAACCCAAATGGATGAAAGATCATAATTAATTAATATTAGGCCCAAGTGATGTATTAGGGCACCGTAAAGCTAGGATCCAAACAAGTGTTACAATCCCCTTGATTACTGCTTGTTTTTTCGGTTACACTTGTATAAATTTGATGATTTCGGAATGAAATGGGCACAATAAAGAAATATGCTCTTTTGATTTGCTTTTTCCTTCTTTTTTATTAGTTATCTAGCTGTGTTTACTATTGCATTGTATCATTTGGAGCTTTCATTCTTACTAAACTATGCCTTTCAAACCAAACCCATCACCCTCCATTGATGAAGTTTTCTCTATTTTCTCAAAAAAAAAAAAAAAAAAAAAAAAAAAAAACACTTGCTACCCTAAAGTCTTTGATAGTTGGCGTGAGAATGTCACTGCATCCATCATGGATATAAAATCCCACCTGGTTGCCATTCCCATTCTAATCTCTCAACCTTCACAACCTTCACCACTGCCTACGGCTACAACATCAGCCTTTTAGCACACGCCCAATCCAAGCCACCTACCATTCTTCTACCTTGGTTCCACCTTCATCTCCTCTAACCAACCACTTCTTATACCTAGAACTCCTCCTCACCCTCTACATCACCCATACATTATTAAACCCCAAAGTATAATATCCCAAAAATTTGTATGAGAATTCAATAAATCAAATTAATAAATTGAGAAAAATTGAATTTTGTGGAAATTTTGGTGCAAATTTTATGTATATTTCAATATCAAAAAAGATTATCCAAATAAGAAATAGAAATAAAAGAAAATAGAAACAAAAGAAAATAGAAACAAATGTATACCGCAGGACTACAACGGTAGTCAAAAGCATTACTGCAGCAATATCGTAATTTGCACAAAAAATCACTAAAAATCAAAAAAGGGTTACGCATAACTACCACAGTAACCAATCTCATTACCATGATAGTATGACTAAAATCCAAAAAATTGATAGAAAGTGTCCAAAAAGCTCCAAGAAAACCCTAATTTCAACCCCTACTAACTTTTGTGCGCAAAACTGAAGAATTAACAAGTTTTCTGTATTCGGAACACCACAAACTCCTCAATTTCTACCCATTTGAACTATTCATAGACCCTGCACCTCTCCCCAGTCTCTTCATCCTAGCAAGAACTGAACAAGTTTCTTCTTGCTCTCTTTGCCTCCCTCTTGGTATCTCTATTTTTCTTTAGTTATTCTAAACATCAATTAGAGTAGTAGTATTGAAGTTTTACACAAATTTTGTGCTAGAAGTTGAAGTTTCAACAGAGGAGCTTATAGATTACGACTATTTGAGGTGGAAGTGATTTCTAACTTTTAATTTATTATTTTGATTTAAATAAAGCTTGCATGTGTGTTATGCCTTGAATGTCTATGATCTATCAATATACATGCCATGTAGAGTTTACATGCTTAGGCTCTCATGAATAATGATGCATAATCTATGATGTTATGTTCCATGCTTTGATGTTACCATGCTTACATGTTTAAAATTATGTTGTATTCAACTTACATACATTAATGTCATGCTGTGCACTTAATAAAAGATTATAAGATTCTAACCATGTACCAGGGTAAGAAAGGATTTCTTTATGTGTATTCCAACTTAGACATGACATACTGGACCTTTGACTCAGAACTAGGCGTCAGGATTGACCCTTGAGTGAATTGGTGTAATACCTCATAATTTAGAATGAATAAACAATAATTTTTGTCAATTAATTTATACAATAGTATATGTATAAAGAATTATGGACCATTATTGAATTAATGATCCAGGTAAAGCAAATAATATACATAAATAATTT
>JAJIYU010010728.1:0-15897 GCA_030144865.1 Tinospora cordifolia
CAACCTTAGTTCTAGTTCTTCTTTGCTTGAGCTATTCTAAATAGTTCGCGAAGTAGTAGCAATGAAGTGCTACAAAGAATTTAGGAAGCGATCTCGAGGTGAGTTTCTTTCTTTTCTTTTAATTTATTATTTTGATTTAGATAATGCTTGTTTGTTTGTTAGTTTGATTTTATTCTTTGCATTTGTGTCATTCAATTATCATGTTGCTCATGACCAAGAGAATATGCTCTGTAGTTGAGTCTTGTACGATCTTCCACATCAGAAATCGAAAGTCGTTTTTCCTGTTTGAGAGAGTATGCTTTGTAGTTGTGTCTCGTACGATTTTCTACATCAAAAATCAAAAATTTGTGCTTCTGTTGATTTATGATGTTATACTGTTGGTATGTTTAATTACTGTTGAAATATTTATTTACTATACACTTGCACACAAAACTAAGATTAAATAAGACTTCAACCACGTACCGGTACGGGAGACTTTCTGTGCTCCATGTAAAATTGGAACTGGCTGTCAATACTGACACCAGAATGGAACGAGTTTCAAGAATAATCCCACTAGAGATGGGTTTGAGTTTCAGAATTGATCTCTTTCCCTAAATTTGGAGCACAGAGGTTATTTCCGTTCGGTCTAAATTACGACTGAAATAATATATTGGTTGAATCGAATTAATCTCTGAAAGTGTTTGATATGCTTGCATTGTTTGGTTGAAATAATGGATTAAATAGATGGAATGATTCACAGGGCTTTTTAGCTCACCCCCCTATTTTTCACATTACAGGGAATTAATCAACTTACTAGGAGGTTTATCTATTGAAAGTTTTTATTTATTTCAATGTAGGACGCATCGGCCCAAGCTAAATCATGTATTTCAGCTTTGAATTTATTTTTCGCTGTAATGGATCATTGTACTTGAAATTTTCAAATGAAAAAATAAAGAATCTTATTTACCATGATGTCATTTTGTACATAGACTAATGAACACAGGAACCCTAGTGGATTTGGATCCAAGAAGAAGAAAATGTAGCATGGGCCCGTCTCCCGAGCATCCCAAGATTTTTTATCAAAGAGAGTTGAACCGTCAGATGACGTGGAAGATGGGACTTGGGAGGCGGAGTGTTACAATAACCATCCTGATGGCTTCCTATGCTCGGCCTTTACTTGCTAACAAGTCAAACACCAAAAGACATACCTGGCTATGTCTCTCCTCATCCCTCTCTACCATAAGGTCTTCTTTAGGTTCTGGTACATCTTATCCCCACCGGGATGCATAGCGTATCTGGTCTAATGTGTTCATCTAGTAGAGTTCATTTTGCCTGTCCAGAACAGGATACACAAATTTTGTCCCCCAACCTCAATGCACCATTCGTATCAAGTCTAACATTAATATGTTTGCCCAATCTGACGCCCTCAATCGGCTCTGAAATCTATCTATCAGTTTTCTACTCATCTCTGGTCTAGCGTAGAATGTCTGGTTGGCAAGTCATGGTATATAGATATGTTTGTTGCTCATCAATGTCTATAACCATATTATACTGACCGATCACCTGATACATCTATCCCACTTCTTTATTTTTCCTGTTGGCTTTTCTGCTAAGCACATCAGCAACAACATTTACCTTACTTGGATGATAGTGCAATTGAAAGTCACCATTGGACATAACCACCATTCTCTTAACAGTGGACTTAACCAACTGGCAGGTCGAGCCAATGTTACTTTACAAGTGACACACACTTGTTCTTCTCTTTTTTAATATTTTGTGCCTTTGTATGAAAATCAAGAATACAAAATTTTCACTTTAATAAAATCAAGGCAAATTAAAAGAGATAAAGAAATTTAAACTATTTTATTCATAATAGAAAAAATTGAAATTACAAAACTTTTCAAAAAAACTAATTATTATAGCAAAAAACTTCAAAATACTTTTCAGTAGAAAAGATTTAAGCTTTGGGCAACATGCCCTTAAAAATTCTAAAATTAATAAGGTAGAAACTTTCTAAGAACTATCCATGTTCAACTGCTTTATAGGTTTCACGTTCCCAAAAAAAATAAGAAAGGAAGGAGTGAACACATAGCCCAGTGGATCCTTTTCAAATAACCATCTTTCATATTCAAACTCATAACACAATCATAATTCAAACACTTGCAATCATTAGGCATTTCAAACAACAATTTGTTCAAGTCGAGTATCAGACCAAAATGACCTTTAATTCCTTGATGCTCTTAACTAAGTAAACAGGGCCCACTCAGCATCAACCGTTAGTGGCACGTGTTGGCATCAACTCGTTACACATGGTGACTCACAAGGTATTGTGGTATACGACCCTCAAGTACTTAGGTCTGAAAATCATATGACCTAACTCATATGAAAAGAACATCCATAGCGTCGCCTTGACCACTATGATGGTACGTGGTTATTATCACCATTGTCTCAGCTTAACTCTCATATCATGATCTCATAAAATAAATTTCAGAATAAGAAATAAAACTAAAATTCAGAATATACACAATTAATTCATGAAATATTCATAAGACATGCACCATACTTTAATTTAAAAGCCTAAGCATGATACTAACATGGCATGGATGATGTAATTGCTTAAATATGAATCAAAACTAAAAAACTGAAATAAACTTTTAAAATTCTGAAACTAAAATTAAAATTTTTTTATTTTAGTGAAAAACATACAAACAATGAGTATGTCATAAATTTAAATAAGAACTGAAGGGTGTTCTAGAAATCACTTCCACCTTATGACGCTTTCTTCAAAAATTTCTGCAGCAATTCCCCCACGTACTAGTGCCAACGAAGATCACCCAAATTAATTCTCCAACCCAAGAGAAAAACTTCTCATACACAAGAGAGATGAAAGAAAGGTGAGAAAAGGTGTCAAAAAGAGGGCTTAAAGAAAATAAGAGGAAATTTCAACTCTTATTTTTGAAACGAGGGAAGTGAGAGCCTAGGGGGTTTATATAGATTTTCAAAGGGATAAAAATAGAAACATTTGAGTTTTTCTTGAAGCAAAATACCTAAATCCTCTAGAATTTCTTATTTCCTAATTATAAGAGGAAAATAAGTATTTTCAATTTTTTTTCAAAATTTAAAAATAAAATTTATGGTATTTATCTCGATTTTTTCATTAATTTTGGCGAATTTTTCGTCGATTTTTTTGCATTTTTTTGGCAAATCGGACCGTCTTCGAGACACGCACACAGATCTGATCGGAGGGTCGAGATTGGCATGCATGGAGTTGCACTGTCGACTTCACAATCGAGATTTTGCAGCTTTGATCGTGGCCGTCCATTCGTCCTTGATCATCTTCGTCCGTTTGATCTTTGTTATCTTGTACGCTCGAGCACTGGTGCGGATCATCTTGCGACCGTCGGATTGCGAGATCGAATTCAGATCGATGGTTTGCAGCCGTTGGATGCATTTTGAATTATATTTATATGATTTTTAGCCGAATTTCATGTTCTCTTTTTGAAATTTTGCCAAATCTTAATCCAAATTGACTTTCTAATCTTGTTTTCATCAAAAATTGCACATATCCTTGTATTTTTGGCTATGATATCCCATGATATACATTATATTCATATATTTTCTTCCAAAAATCCATTAAATTGATTTTATTCCTTATTTGGCTAAACTAAGACTTACCAAATTTTTTATCCGTCAATTCCATATAATTTTCTAAGTAAAAATTCAAACTTCATATGAACTTTTCGAGATGTTACATAATCATTTAGGAACTCTAGCCATCTCCTCTAACGTAGATTTAGTTCTTTCTGAGTATAAGTATATTTGAAGCTCTTATGGTCTGAATATAAATTGAAACTCTCACCATAAAGATAGTGCTTCCAAATCTTCAGTGCAAATACGATCACTGCAAGCTCCAGATCTTGAGTGGGGTAATTCTACTCATATGGCTTCAACTGCCGTGAAGCATAAGCCACTGCCTATCCCTCCTGCATCAACATTACACCAAAACCAAACAGTGATGCCTCTATGCATAGCATGTACTTCACACCATGTGTCAGTGTGATCAGAACTGGCGGTGTAGTCAACCGTCTCTTCAAATCTTGAAATGACTCCTCACATTTGTCATTCCAAACGAATTTCTCCCTCTTTTTGGTTAACTTTATCATAGGACCCGCTAACTTAGATAAATCTTTTATAAATCTGCGGTAGTATCCGACTAACCCAAGGAAACTTCTAATCTCTGTAATCATAGTGGGCTGCTTCTAATTGGATACTGCCTCCACTTTCTCTAGGTCCACTGCTATTCTCTCTGGTGAGACGACGTGACCAAGAAACTTGACCTTCTTCATCTTGAACTCGCACTTGCTAAACTTGACGTATAACTGGTTCTTTCTAAGAATCTCCACGACTATATGCAAGTGCTGCTCATGTTCAGCATCTGTACGAGAAACTATCAGAATGTCATCCACAAAAACTACGACAAACTGATCTAAAAACTCATTGAAGGCTCTGTTCATGAGATCCATGAATGCGGCTAGAGCATTGGTTAACCAAAAAGGCATCACCGTAAACTCAAAGTGACCATACCACGTCTTGAAGGTTGTCTTCTATATATCAGACTCCTAGATCTTCAACTGGTGGTACCTCGACCTCAGATCGATCTTAGAAAAGTGTTGTGCTCCTCTCAACTGATCAAATAGGTCATTGATCCTCAACAATGGATATTTGTTCTTGATTGTAACATGATGCAGCTTTTGATAGTCGATACACAACCTCATGGATCCATCTTTCTTTCTAACAAATAAGACCAGAGCTCCTTAGGGCTAGTAGCATCGAAATCAAATAACACCTGCACAACAACCCCAAACAACAAAAATGTACCTTCCACTACTAGGGTGGGATCTGCCTGGTTGTCGGCTGTGTACAAGCGAGCTTGAGTCTATTTCTATGGTTATAGTCTCTGCTGTGTGAGAGTTGTTTGGGCTCAGGTCTATGTCGGTGGCTGAGGTGTACGAGTCGTTGCTCTGGTAGGACAATATCTAAGCAATGTGTCCCTCCTAATGGCATAGAAAACACAATTCCTTCTTTTTCACATCCTCTCTCTATGCATCAACAGGCTAGTCGGGACGAGGTGGCCGTCTCTACCGTCTACCCCAGGTCTATGTCAACTTCTGAGCCTGAGGTGTTCTATGTGCCTCTTCACCACTCGGTCTCACTTGTGAAGGTCCTGTAGACTGTTCTGATGTGGTCCTCTTTCTACTGCTTGGTGTCAGTTCAAACTCCAGATCCCTCTTGACCATCTGCGCTCCCTCTACTGCATCTAATAAGGTCGTCAACTTAAATGGTGTTAGTATCTTCCAGATCTCAACTCTCAATCCCTCAATAAAGTGGTCCACCCTGGACTGCTCATCTGCGAACAAAGTGGGAGCAAACCTGCACAACTATGTGAATATTTGCTCGTAATTTATAACAGTCATGCCTCTTTGCGTCAGTCGGACCAACTCTGACTGCAGCTACCTCTATCTCGTCTTGAAGAAAAACTTAATATAAAATTGAATCTTAAAGTCCTCCCATGACATGGCTGATTGATCAATGATGGGATCAGATACAATCATCTCCCACCAATGGTAGGCTGGTCCTACCAACTGATGCACAACAAGTGCCACTCTCCTCGGTCCAACTGCCCCCATAGTGTCCAAGTGCTTATTCATCTCAGAGAACCACCTACCTGCCAATATGTAATCACTAGTCCCCTCAAATGTACTAGGACACAGCTTCTGGAACTCTACCAGAAGATCCTTCTGCTCCCCGTCAAAACTGGTTATCCTGTTCTATGGCACTGCCTCTATAAAAGTAGATCCCTGGTGTACCTGAGGCTGGACCTGTACCGGTGGCTCTGTAGGTAATTGTGGCTATACTAGTGCTGGCGGCCGTGTAGATGTTGATGGTTAAAGGGTCCTAATAACCTGCTCCACTGGCCTTTGCATCATGTCTGTAATAGCCTCTGGTGTCAATACAATCATCGTCAGTGCTGCTTCCATTAGAGTACCCTCATCACTAGGCCTTAACTCTATATTAGTCTCACCATAGCCTCTACCTCTCTTGGGTCTACCACGTCCTCTAGGCATTATCTACAAGTCAAAGATTTATTTCAGCATCCAATAATTCATTAATATTGAAGCAAAAATTTCAACAATTAAACAGATGAAACTACATTTCCACTTCAATTCAAGGTTCAACTCCTTTCCCAAAAATTTTGGATATAATAACCTGTGATAACAACCAACCATTCTTTAAACCCTCCTATACCCATCCCGTCGTCATGCTATCATGACTCTAAACTCAAATCTCTAAGTTCTCGATTTGGCTTAGTGGCCTTAAGATTTATGCTTCTAAGTCAACAACAATTTGTTTGTTTCAGGGTACAAGAATTCAGGTAAAATACCCAAAATTATATACTACATAATTTACAAGTAATCACCCAACAAACAAGCAAACAATGCACGCTAGCATAATGGAACCAAAAATTCTACCACGACTAATATAATTCTCCCAAATCTTGGTCTCTAAAGATGACACAAAACCCACCATACACGATCATCCCATACCTAGTAGAATACAGTGCATGCAAGTTCTTCCAAAGAGTCTGTTCATCGCCCATTACAATTTTGCAAGTGTCTCGCTCCCTAAGGTTGACGCAAGACCCAACGTACGCAATCATCCCATACCTAGTAGAATACAGTGCGTACAAGTTCTACTGAAAGAACCAACCACTCACCATACCTGGTTGTCAGTCTCCGAGTTCAGGTTTCCGCTATATCTCATCATCTCTAAGCATACCAGGCTGAGATTTCTCACCATAGTATTACAGAGAGATCTGTGATACAGGATCTTCCTGAGCCGTGTCATAACCAATCAAGTGTGTGTTTTCGCGTTATAAGTTTCTAACTTATGTCCTAAAAGTTTTTAATTGATGATCCATTGTGCCTTCTAGCACACTCGATCTTTACCTAGACCTAGGGTTTCAATACTTAGTAAGTTTCCTTTTTTCAATGTGATACCATCGACCCCAAGTCTTGGATAATTTCCTAAGTACCGCAACACTCGCAGGGAGCAAGGCTTCCACCTACAGGGCTACTACCCGTACTTTTGTCCACTTGCGATTGGTAACTCAAGCACATTGGTATCACCCAGTCTTTTCTAAACTCCTAGCCACCTAGTCATCTAGTCACTAGTGGGTGACCTCTAGTCATTTCACTTTTCAAAAATTCAAGTCGAGTACAAATTCTTTTCTAGTAAAAATTCATTTCTAGTGAAAATCCAAGCCGATGACCATTTCAATGAAAAATCTAGTCCAGACCACTGTGTCGAACTGCACTCTTTTCCCAAAGAGCTACTAACTGAGCTTTGATACCACCCTGTGATACCCCGGCCCCGCTCCAAGAGCCTCCCACTGCCACGTGTCACATTGGGGCCCAGCGCTTAGAATCGCGATCCCCTTCGGCTACTATGTCGTGCGTGTAGGATAAATCACATCAATCCTCAAACGCCAGAGACCGGGATCATCACTAACCATTCCTCAAACCATAAAATGTTTGTCCATCTTTTCCACTAATATCAGTGGAATAAAATAAGAAAACTATTTCGTATAACTGTTCAACTAACAATAATTTATATTAAAAATACGTCACCGAATTTTCACAGAAATTATTCACAATAAATCAAAATACTACAGTGGAATCAAATATCAAAATACACAATCAATGCTATACAATTCAGATATACCAAAAAAATATACACTTCCTTTGCCGCTACAACATTTCTTCAAAAACTTATCGAAAATTCACAGTTCGAAACAAATACAGTGGTTCAAAATTTATATCACAAATATACAATAAAATAGACGACATGCCCAGTTTTCTTCATAAGTACAAAAACAATGATACATTTTAAAACCAAAAGAGACTCAAAGTCCAATGGTAACCTCCCAGTAAGGCTACTTTACATCTTCCAGTCTAGCGGTATACTAGTATATCCCACCTTTGCAAGTACCTGTAAAACAAATGGGGTGAGCTCGAAAGCCCAGTGCATCTTCCCTACACATCACTAGCATTATATAAACAAAAATCCAAAGCACGCACACACTTTCATTACATTAATCGTTTCAACATTCAATTATTTTGTTGTACTCTAAGACTAAAACAGATATACTCTTGGTGTCCCTCTGTGACACGAAAGCGATGCTAGTCATTACCGTTTCAAGCCATGATATCGTTTATGACCTGTCACAACATCCAAGAATAGGTGCAATGATGTACGGTCACTGCTCACCCATCCGAGGAACCCTCAGCTTTTGCAGGAAGCTTCATTAAGAACACCGATGATGGGATCTGGAACTATGCATGACAAATATAATTGCGAGGCATCATCAGATCCACCACTGCCGTAATACGTAGATTTTTATTATTTCATTAATCTTCTTTAGTTTCAATCCTTTTTCATTCAATATCATATCATCATGCTATGTAATGTAAATCATAAAGCATTCCTTCAATGAACATGCCAACGTGATAATTATTCAAACAATAATAATAGAACAGTTGACTAGACATTATGCTCAATCAGCAATCATGTCACCCAAAAGTCATTCCACTCCTAGCATGCAACTAACGTCCTAAGCTACACAAACATTATGCTTTGGACTTAAAATCTACATAATACTAGTGAGTAAGAGAATCCTGCCTACTTGTATATGTCCGATGACCCTTGTGCCACTCCTCGACATTCACTATTCATCAATCTAAAATCAACATTCATAAATTCAATTCTCTAAATCAATGAACCCCCAAACTATGATAAAAAATCATAATTCATATCCATTCTAGCTCATCCATATCAATTTCCTTATATAAGGGTCCCAAATATTCGAATTTCCCATTTCACCGCATTAGCATATAAAACTATATTCATTTTCTTCCAAATTTAGAATAGAACAACTTTAATTTCGATTGTTACCTCAAACGTTGAGTGGATCGAGTTTTATCTTTGCCCAAAGGATTTTGCCCCCAAATTGCCAGATCCATCAAAAATTGCAAATGAACAATCAATTAATTCAGTCTAGAATCATTAATTCAATAGTTTAGAAGCAAGATCTAAGCTCACCTCGCTCTGGATCGTTTGGTGTGCCAAAACCCCCAAATCACCCAATCGCATGGTTAATTCTGCGATTTTGATGTTGTTAGCCTATGGGAATTGATTTGAACTTGTTTAAAGCTTTAGAATCTTACCTTGGATGCTTAGAATTTCTCTAGATCTGATCTAGATCATTTTGACTGCTTTGGTTAAAAATTGGATCTCTGATGACCAAAAACGAATGCCTCAAACGTGATCTGCAATTCTTTTTTCATCATTTTTTTGCAATTTTTAATCGCATAAACAGTACCCACGGGTACTGTTCATGTGATTCTATCTTTTTTTAATTTTAATTTTTAATATTTTTGCCCTAGTTCTCCCTTTTTTCAAGATTAGTTCAAAAAGGCCACCTAATATAACCTTTTTGTTTTTCGATTTTTTCCCAACTTAAATCGACGTGAATTATTTTATGATTAAGTGATTAGATGAATTGTGATTTTTGATCGTAGTTTGGGGGTTCAGTGATTTGGAGAATTGAATTTATAAATGTTGATTTCAGATTGACGAATAGTGAGTGTCAAGGAGCGGCGCATCTCCGTTCTGTGGTGCAGGGGTCATCTGGCATTTATAGGTAGGCGGGATTCTCTTGCCCACTAGTATGTAGATTTTAAGTCTAAATCATGATGTTTGTATAGCTTAGGACGTTAGATGCATGCTAGGACTGATATGACTTGTGGATGACATGATTGCTGATTGCGCATAATGTCTAGTTAACTATTCTATTATTATTGTTTGAATAATTATCATGTTGGCATGTTCATTAAAGGAATACTTTATGATTTACATTACATAGCACGATGATATGGTATGGAATGAAAAAGGATTAAAACTAAAGAAGTTAATGAAATAATAAAAATCCACGTACTGGGGCGATGGTGGATCTAATGACACCTCACAATTATATCTACCATGCATAGTTCCAGATCCCATCGTTAGTATTCTTAATGAAGCCTCCTACAAAAGCTGAGGGTTCCTCGGATGGGTGAGCTGTGACCGTACATCATTGCACCTGTTCTTGGATGTTGTGACAAGTCGTGAAAGGTATCGTGGCTCAAGACGGTACTAACTAGGATCGATTTCATGTCACAGAGGGACACCAGGAGTATATCTCTTTTGGTCTTAGAGTACAACAAAACAATTGAATGTTTGGAACAATTAATGTAATGAAAATGTGTGCATGTTTTGGATTTTGGTTTATATAATGCGAGTGATGTGTAGAGAAGATGTACTGGGCTTTTGAGCTCACCCCATTTGTTTTACAGGTACTTGTAGAGGTGGAGTACACTAGTTAACTGGTTGATCAAGAGTTGGCGAGTGATCTCACTTTGAGGTCACTGTTGTACTCGTATTTTTATCTTTATTTTTGTCTCATTTTCATAGATCTTGTATATATTTTGAACAGGGCAAATGACCACTTAATTTCTCATGGAATTATTTTATATTTTAACATTTTGTTTGAAACTTTGGCTTTGTGAGCCTATTTTAGATACTAAATTTTGAAGTGTATTTTGAGATGTTGCCTTCAGAGGCAAATAACACAAGTATATGTTTAGATATGCTTGAATCCTACTGTATGGGTTGGTTATTTTGATGGATTATGCTACAGTAAATTGTTTTCATTATAAATATTGACTGTGAAAAATCCGGTGAAGTGTTTGAAATTATTTTTCTGAGGTATGAAATTTGTTGACATGCATAGTATGATTGTCTATCAAGATTAATATGTTTTCTCATTTAATGAAATTGAGAACGGATTTAGAGAGTTGAAAAAAAGTTGATGAACCCAAGTTCTCGGCGGATCAGACCTCAAAAATTTGTAAAGTCTCGCACGCACGACATCTAAGCTGAAGGGAGCGCTTATCTATGCTCTGGGCCCGACATGACGCGTGCAGGAGGACTTGGGTTTCGATCAAGGACCTTGGGTATCACATGAGCATCATTGTGAGTAGTGTTTTCTAATTTATCACTTAAAATTGTTGTTTTGTTCATAAATGAAATGTTATTATATATTGAAATGCATTTGCAATCTTTAAATGAGTTTTTAAGTGAAAAATGTGCACCGAATCTCGAGGTCAAATGGCGTGAGTTATGGTATTGGATGTGGTAGAACATTGAGGACCAAAAGTCGTTGTACATGGAAGTACGTTCTGTGCAAGCGTATCAATTGGCTACTCTAAATAGGATCTAAAGCCACCATACATGAGGTATGAGTTGGTGGATCCTTATGATATAATATGAGAATACGCCTAACTATGGGGTACACCCACTCGAGTAGATTTATTATTGCCTTGGAAGCTAGCGAGAGCCTCGGCATGTGTTTTCATCATTAAAACCGTTTTCTAAATGGAAAGTGTGCAACTACATTGTGAATTTAAAAGTCATTAACTATAGCATTTACTCGCATAATATTATTTGTTTATGCATATATAACATTGTTTTATGGAATTCCTATTTTAAGTTATAGGTTAGATTACATTACTTACTAAGTCATTTTGGACAAATTATCTCATTACTCTAACATTTCATGTTCTTCTTCTACAGACAAAGGAAAAAATGTGGTTATAGCTTAGAGCAGCATTCTCCAGTTATTTCCAAAGGATCTCTATGCAATTCAGTATTTGGAGAGTTAGTCATATGTATAGATGTATAGGGGCAAGGAAGCCGTTGCAAATATTTTAACTTGGACACTTCAACTACTGCAATATTTAGGGGACTGTATATAATTAACTTTTGTTTGAGTAAACTTTTTATTGCAATTATTTATTTAACTACTTTTGCACCTCTTGTGATTATTCTGGGGTGTAAAGGAGGTTTAATAGTATTTTGGCAAACTCAACTTTCGAGCGGGTTTGTTAGGGCACTATGTTGATTGATTCGCCCTTCACCCTAGGGAAGGGTTCCTGATAATGTTAGTATTAGGCCATGGTTTTTCAATTAAGTGATAACAATTGTTGCTAACCTAAGGAACCTCAAAGTAATCGTGAAAGTTAGGAATACCCTAAGAATGACTTAAAGTAGCATAAGAGAATTATGGACAAAAACTTTCTAACTTCTGATTGATAGAAAAAGGAATTGAGTGAGAGTGGCCATATCATGAGGGGAATTCGACTGTCATTGGGAGTTAGTGAGTTTTAAGACTTAGAATTTGAACCTTGTGCATTAGACTGTCACTTAGAGATAGTCATCTTAATGTATATGTATCCCTTGTTATAAGTGCTTAAAGTTATGGTCTGCTTAATCTTGAAAATGACAGGAGCTTAATGTTTTATACAGACCATGATACGTCCTCGACGTGGGAGACCACGGAGGATTTCAGAGCCAGTGCCACCACCACCACCACCTCCGATTCAACCTAAGCAGGATCCCATATAGAAGCTCGAAGCTATGATTAGAGCATCTACTAAGGCTATTTAGGCCTAGACAGCCTTATTGAGAGAGTGATTGGATAAGATTGAGGCTGAGAGATAGAAGGCTGAGCCAGTAGCACCTTTGCACCAGTTATACTTGAAATCAAAGCATATGAGAGAGTGGTAAACCGTGCAGAGGGAACCTCGATGAGACAGGTAGATGAGGCTATCCATGATTGCCTCCTGAAGAAGTTTTTGGATTTGAAACCTAAGGAGTTTCATGGGGGTCTGAGTTTGGACATGGCAGAGAACTAGCTTCTTGTAATACCCTGAATTCTCTATACTAAATTAAATAAAATTTATCATCAATTCAATGGAATTTGGGTGCAAAATGTAATCGAGTTCATTTTAGGGCTAAATTTAGCATGTTCCAAAACTCTAATTCAGTGACCCTTAGGGACCCAAAATAACCTGAAACAAAATAAGGTGACATGAGCCAAGTAATTGAACTACATATCCCAAATTAGAACAATTGGTCAAGATTAAGGTTTTTGTTTGTCAAATGTCCTTCAGGGGGTCCAAATTAAAAAGAATTGGCATTTAGGGTACTTTGGGGAATCCAAATAACCCAAAACGAAACGGAATGACATGAACTAACAAAATGAATGATCTATCCAAAAATCAGGACAATTAGCCGAGATTTGAATTTTCATTTGTCTAGAGACCTCAGTGGGTCTTAAATAAGAAAAGTTTTTGAGGGAAAATCATCTTGGGTCAAACCATACCTTAAAATTTGCATTGGGTTCATGTGATTTCAAAACTACAGGTTATAAATCATAATTCCTTGTAAAAAAGAAGATATTAATTTTTATTTAATTTTTGTAAACCCATGAAGTCATGGCCACCCTAAGCACGTGCAAGTCACATGGGTGGAACATCATGATCATGTGTACACTCACCCTACCCTAAGCTCCATGGGACATTTCCTTTATTTGAGTTCATGTAGAATGATCCCATGTGCCATGAAAATGATCAGGTATGCCACCCCTATAAGACGTCCCACTTAGTATTAAGAAACCATGAATGAATGATTCCATGTGCATCATGACGTGATCATATACACCATGCTCTACACACCAAAAACAGCCCAAATAATCTAAAGTAGAAGTTTCTAATTCAAGAATATAAGTCACTGAAAAATGTTTCTAAACACCCAAGGAATAAGATTAGAAGTTTCTAATCCAAGAATAGAAGTTGCTAAAAACTGTTTCTAAACACTTTAGGAACAAGATTAGAAGTTTTTAATTCAAAATAGAAGATTGCCAAATCTTGTTGATTTGGTGTGCATAAGAAAAGGAATCAATTACCAAAATATATTAAAAAGTTGCCTTGCTCACAATATTACACCTGGATTAACTTCAAACAAAGAATAGTAAGTATTCTAAACCCCTTCTGTGTTCAAACATAAATAGAAAATCAAATAAAGTTTATATCTCGTGTTCACACTAGGAATTCGAAACCAAATCAGCCCACATTCTAAATCGTGTGCACACTCAATCTATGCATTCCAAAATGTCCCCATGGAGGAAGAAAGGTTTCTTAGTGTGAGCATGCCCAAACAGTCCCCTTATGCTTATGAACACCTATAAACACCCATTTTTGCTTACATTCATTTCATCCCAAAGCAAAGAGTTGACACTTTCCTCTTTGCTTGTTCTTGACCTCATCTTGGCACCACTTCTCACTCTCTTTTCTTTCTTGTGTGAGAAGTTCTTATTTCAGTATTTTAGAGAGTTGTTGAAGTAGTTTTGTTGGTGATTAGAAGTTCTTGAAGTTCTAAAAGTGGTAGATAAGGGAAACCTCTACCGGATTCAACAAGAAACTCGAATTAAGGTGGAGGAGATTTCTTAAACTTCTACTTTGCTCTTTCAAATTTCTAGCATGTGAATGCTTGTTTGAATTCTAGTTTTTAGCATGTTTTATTTTAGTTTCATCATGTTTAATCATATTTTAATTTAGCATGTGTTTATGTTTTAATCACTCATGAGAGCATGTTATGCTTAGAATCCATGCTTAGGATTTAATTCAATGTTTCAAGCATGCTATATGATTTTTCCATGCTATCTTGCTTGTTTAAAATTTTAAAATTTATATTTTGAATTTTTTTTTATGATTATGTAATCTTAAATATAAGAAATTAAAGATAAGAACCACATACTGTCATAGTGACCTGTATGGGTGCTATGGGTGTTCTTAACACATGCTTGGAATGTATGGTTAAGGTGATGCAAAAATGCATTCTTTAGATGATGAATTAATAATATGCAACATAAATAAACCCTAGACATTAAGCAAATAATGCAACAAATTATAAATGTAACTAGGAAAAATAATGTAGTATATTCAACAAGTAATAAACTTGGGAGGCCCAAGGTCGAACCACAAGGATTGGGATAAATTTTTAAAACTAAGGCTTGCTACATATAATAAAATAAGAAAAATGAGAATGAGATGAGATAATGATAATATTTTGATAATGTAGGAATAATAATAAGATAAAAGAGTTAGGGCATTAGAGTAGGCCCAATCCTTTCCTCTCGTAGTCCTTTTTGAGTAAAATAATTAGGGATAGAAATAACTAAAGAGTTTTTCTACCCACAATAATAAATCTTTAAGCCCAAATGTATTAAAAAGTAATGTTCTCCCAAAAGAGGTATTTATAATAAAAAGCAAAGTATAATTAAATTTTTAATATGTGTGAATGCAAAATGTGAATTCTAAACATGTAAAATACATGATATGACACATTAAAGAAAACTACAAATATGTCCCACTAAGATAAAAATGAAATACCTCAGTCTTTCATTACATTTTGCAAAATCAACTATACAAAATACATGATATAATATATGAAGTTTATTACAAAACCTAACAAAAGTATAAGAGAACACATGTCAAATAAAATAGAAGTATTATCCAAGAATTTCCAAGAGAAAAGTGGAGATGGTTTCCTCTTAGCCCCAACAAAAGACTTAGCCTTCCATAAACTTAAAGGCTAATAAAAAGCAAACATAAAAGAAATGAAGAATGAAAAAATGAAAAGTGAGAAAAGCTCCAATGTAATCAAGGGAGAAAATGAAAAATGAGATATACCCCTCAAGTGTGAATTTGAGGGGTTTATATAGATATTCCAAGGAGATGATGGACCAATAGGAAATGGTCTAACGGTGATGTGGATGAATGCTACAAGTAGCCCATGCTCTACTTATCATTCTTGTGTAAGATGGTGAGAAATTCAAATGAAAGGTACTATATGACTATGCATAGTAACAAGCATGGGGAAGGGTGACCAATGTAAGTGAAGGACAATGATGGTGTGTAA
>JAJIYU010010729.1:0-15851 GCA_030144865.1 Tinospora cordifolia
TTTTTTTTATTATTATTATTATTTTTTAAGAACCAGTTTTTTAGTATTTAGGAGGTATTTTTCTTTTCTTCTTGTCATGCTAATTGTCTCAAATTCAGATATATATAACAGAACCATTTAAATTGTTTCTCTCAGCCGAGACTAGAAATTGTTGACGTGCTCCATAATAAACTTAATTTTGTGTGAAGAAAATCAAAAGTCATAAAGTTTATGATTAATATGCATTTATATATAGATATAAGTATAACGACGTGATGACGTATGTGATAATTTGATTGCTTTCTTTTAGGTGTTGTACGAAATTATTTTGTTTTAAAAGCGGGGAAAGAGAGGAGGTGGGGTCTGTCCCTGACATTGCACAATCTGTTGCTCAAATCTTTTATTTTCCTGTTAAAGGTTAAGTGGTGGTGCAAGCTAGGCTTGTAGGTTGGTGCCAACCTCTCTTCCATTCCACCTAAGAAATTAAACTTTGGTTGTGCAATACATATTGCAACCCTTAATATAAGAGTAGTAGTACTGCAACCAGCTGCACAGACCCATCTTCTTTTGGTCCCCATGGCGTCGCCTCAAACCAACACATGTTGACCATCTCTTCACCCCTTTGCATGGACCTACCTATCCAAATATTCAGTGTGTCTGCACCACCACCTCCACTTAATTTGGCCCCATCCATAATATATATATATATATATATATATATATTGTGTGTGTGTGTCTTGTTTGGTAAATATGCTCTACATCTTCACGTTTGCTATTATATTTTATCAAACATTCAAATGCATGCCATAACAACTTCACAAGTACATATGTATCAAAAACTGATTCATCACTTTTGCTCAATGAAGATTTAAATCGGTGAACTTTTAAGAAAATCCAAGTTTGTAGTATTTAGTTCTTCAGAGAAATAAGAAAATTAATGTTTGTCTGTTTTTCTTGAGATTGACAAGTTTTTTAAAGTTCATTTCCTCACATTAATCTTTTTGAGGCACGATGATAACCTTCTTTTGGCCAACGTTTTGGGTGGGTGATCTGACCTAGGGAACTTTTGAACTCAATCCTCAATGTTGGAACTATTACTCCAAACCATTAAACCAACCATGTTTTTGGCATGACTTTTTAATCAAGCACTATGTTTTTCGCATGTTTTATCAAGTAGCGCGAGAAACAACATTTTCAATTCCGTTACATCTAAACTTGAAGAGGTTGTACTGGTTTACTACATTAAGATTAGACCTTGAGGCAAAATGTGGGACTCGATCACGCACCACAAGTAGGAATACACCTACAAAAAGGGTTGAAAAATCAATAGATATCACCGTTACAAAAACAACAATTAGAGCGTCTTTTATGGCGCTCGATGCATCATTTAGGCATGCTGAGGTAGAGTGCCACCTCAACACTAGAGCGTTGAGCGCTCGGTGCAGACCTAGATTTTGGGCATAGCTAATGCCCTTATATATATAGACATGAGAAAATTTAGGACTTAGAAAACCTTATGAAAATTATCCTCCAAAAACATTATTTTGTAATAATTAATTGTAGAGGGTAAATGAATAATCGTAACCCCTTTAGCTGCATGAAATAATGAAAATATTCTTCAAATACAGTTATTTAAAGTTAATATATAGACGCTGATATTGTTGATATATTAGCAATATTTCTTGAAGGTATATATAGCTTGTTGATATATTAGTAATATTAGCATCAATGTATTGGGAACTTCGACTAAGTGTATTTGAAGTTGTGAACATATTCATGCTGATATTATCAATATATTAGCAATGTATACACTAATTCAAATATTGCAGATATAGTAGTAATATCAACATCAATATATCGGCATTGATACAGCCAATATATTTGTAAAATTAGGATTTGTATACCAACAACATCAAAAGCACTTGAAATGTCCATACTAAATATTATTGATATAGCCACAACATAAATATACATGAAATTTATGTCCAAAACGTTGTTGATATATTAGCACTAGTATTCTTAATATATTAATGAAGCATTTGAAACACTCAAAATTAAATTACAGTGCTTTTCAATGATTTCTATGAATGTTATTTGAAGTTTTTAGCATTGACATGAAGATGAATGATAAGAAATTGTAAAAAAATGGAAAGATACAAACTGTGATCATCTTTATTTCGTGATTTACATCCCATAAAATGAGACTGAAAAGATGTTATAAAACCAAAAGAAGTTGTACAAAATATAAAGAAGGAAGGTGATTCAAACAAAATACAACAACACAACAAAAACGAAAAATCAACGCCTTATTGACATATAAAGTCAATCTTCTTCGAGCAAAGCTAGTAGTAATATCATTTGAATGTAACTATAGGTTGTTGCGCAATGAACATTCACATTTTCATCATTTCACACAAGCCCAGGTAAAAACTAAATAGAGGGGTACGTATTTTCAATTTTTTTTAACACAATTAAAAAAGGGCTACAATTATTCATTTATATACAAAAATAAATGAATGACCCCAAAAGATTTTTTGACTACTAATTACGCCCTAATTGATGTTTTCCTACCAACTGACCTTGACAAGCACTTCAAATTACACCTTTAAAACTTATTCACCTCCCTTTGGTCCAAAAACATAATATTGGAGCAATAATAGGAATTGATCTTCTAAGTCTTTGGTTATTATAGAAGTGAAGCTTGAAGGGAATGGCGGTGAGTGCTTTTATTTCCATATGAAAATGGTAAATAATTAATCAAGTTGGCTACCAAAATTTGAGGATAAGTCAACATCATAGAGACAGATTTCAACCCAACAAGTGCCACAAGTGGAGCACCCATCTTTTTGTGATACTGAGCTCATCTTGGGCAAGTGCTCAGTGCGAAGCAGAGAGAGGACCACAAACAATGCATGATTTCAAAGGCCATGCTGGTTGATGAAACGCCAATAATAAACCATGGTTCCCATGTCAATTTCAAGAAGATGGTCAAACACCTAATATGTTATTGTTGTTGTTTCCATTCTTTGATTACTTTTAAAACGCTCTCACAAAGCCCCAGCTTGCCCATCAATAGAAAGGACAACATTGTTAAAGAAAAGATCCTTTCCCTTTACTCTAACATGCACAGCATGTATGATCATCAACTTCTTTAAATCCCTTTGTCTCAGATCAAACAATAATGGATGGCACCGGGTGAAACGCCACCATCAATGTCAGGCCCCACCATATATAAGAATTTTTTTTCCTACCCCTCCTGGTACATATAAACTAAGAATGAGACCACCCTCTTGGATCTAAGGAAAATACAGTTGTATATTTTTTTATTTAATTGTAATACTCAAAATTATTAAATGTATGAATACATATTCATTCAAATATTATGAGATAAAATGAACCATGCATGTGGTTTACTTGATTAGACAAACTGTTTTCCTCCAGCAAAATTATGAAAACCCTTTTATGTATTGAGTCTCGCCTTTTTAGGAGGCCTTCAAGGCTTAGTATGTCAACTTGGATATGATAGAACTAGCCCCGGACACTAGTTGGGCAAATAAATAAATAAAAGAAAAAAGAAAAAGAAAAAAAGAAAGAAAAAAAAAAGAAAAGAAAAAAGAAAGGAAGAAAGAAAGAAAAGGCTGATGAATTCATGTGGTGGTCTAACTTCTCAGCTTATGATCTTCACTGAGAAAAAGTAAATTAAATGCTTGCTCCTAGAAAGGACATCATCACCTCAAATACAAACCCTATTCTCATAGATGAATAAGTCAAATTAAATTAATATCAAATGAAATAATAAATTTCAAGTATCCCAATAATGAAACAGTCCTTAGGAACATGATTTTCTCACAAAAGCTGATGACCTCAAAAAAGGATGTTGTTTGTATTAGCTAGGTTAGCCATACTTTATATTGAAGCTAAGGCGTGCAACAAGGTCAACGTAAATCTTGTTTCCTTTCAGTGCAAACTCAGGCATATAAGATAACACAACAATCAACAAAAATAAAAGAAAGAAAGAAATGAAGAAGCTAAAAATGAACCATGTTTTCCCCAATTATAGATCAAGTAGTAGTAGCAGTAGTAGTAGTAGTAGTAGTTAGTGGGCAAACAAAGTGGGACAAGTACTTTCTCACCTTTATATGGCATCCTAATTGGAATGATAAAAACTATACTTTATACTGTACCTTTTGGTGGTGAGATTTGGTCTGAAATCGTGCCCGCTTTAATTTACACGTACCCTCTGCTACTCTAAGTGCCTTTGGCTCCTCATTATTCCTCTTTTTTTATACATATTTTTAAAAAGAAAAGCAGATGTGTCATCCGATTTCTCACTCTTTCTTTCACCATCTCTCTCCTTTATTTCTGCAAACAGCATACATATCTGTTACCTTGTGAAAAACACTTACCGCTGTTGCTGCTGCTACTACTATTATCAACTGACAAAGTGCTATCCTAACAAGTCGAGAATATCTTCAAGGACAGGTCAGTAGTCTCATTTCACAAGGACAAGAGGAGGCCCACAAGGTGCTTGTCCATGAGAACCTAGGGGAACCAAAGATGTCAATCCAAAGCTGCACTGGACTCGGGACAATCCGCACCACTTGATTCGTGGACCCTTTCTTTGCCTGCCCTCTCTTTTGTGAGCCCTTGCTCTCTCCTTTTTTATTTATTTTTTTTTTATATTCTTTTTTCCTCCTCTGAAGATTCAGCAAATTTAATGCTTTGAGAAGCCCAAGTGTATCATAAGAACTGATTGTCCTACTCGGCATAAATGGCAGGCAATACGTAAGGTTGCGAGAACCCAAAGTGGTGACTGAACCAAGTGGCTTTTGATGTTCACTTGCAAAACCTATAATACTTCCTGCTGCTTTGCCTGCCCCTCATGTTCATGTCATCAGCCTGGTACACTTAGAGTTGGTTTTATTTGAACACTGAAGATGGTAAATACATACAGCTAAAACAATGTCGGAAAATAACAAAATAAATTTTTTTTTAATCAGAACCCTAAAATATAATTAAGTCACCATCCTTTTAATCCTATTAATAAAAACCTTCATTACATCTCAAGTTTACATGTTTCCGGGTAACATCCACCACTACATAACTGGGAAGGTACAAAGAGAGCTGAGGGACTTGATTATGTACAAATCATAAGCTGCAGTGCCATGACCTAAGACCAATAAAGGCATGCTATATAGAAGCTCTGTAACTGAAGGACGGTAACTGAGAGTATTAGTTAGTGAACAGAGTGCTTGAGCATCTTCTCTCCAGATCAAGCATTGAAAAGGCTCCAATCATGGACCCTGAAACTGGAGACTGCAAGTTTAAACACATCAGACATTGGCATGCATCCAGATTGTGTTGCAGGAACAGTTAGTCCAGCTCCCACTGTTCTGGCGCTTTCACTGAAAGGGCTGAAACGATGAACAAAAGTGATTGTCATGAAAATGTACCAAACGGTTAATTATTCTTACTTAAACCAGAATGAGAATAATTTGCATCCTATGATCAGATTTCTTTTTCTATTTCTATCTCAAAATTTTTTTTGCAACCAAAATCATAGATCTAGTAGTACAATATCTGAAGCTCAAATGACATTTCTGCACAAGAAAGGCTGACTTTTTTCACATTCTCATCATGATTCATCTATCTCCAAACTTAAAACAGGTTTACCCCAATGAAGATTTCAATTTAAGAGCCTTCAAAAAAGTCACCCTGTTGTCACTCAACTTGGAAAATTTCAAACAAGCAGATAAAGGCTTCGGGATTCCCATAAGGGAAAGTAATCTATGAATTTTGAGTGCTTAAAAACTGTTACTCTTCGAAAACCGTGCCCTATACTGTTGACCAAAGATCTTTTACTAGTATCGTACAGACATTGAAGTTTTCAAGAGCCATTACATAACAAATACAAACATACATTTTACAGGTCAATAATTCATCAAGTTTCAGAACATGCATAGAATCCACTGGTTCCTCACATAGACAAAGTAATTAGAAAACTGTACATAAATTATTTATCACCAAGTGACCATTTAACATAATCACAGCTTAGTTGAGTGACAAGTTTATGGGAAACAGAGAGAAGGTCGAGGATGCTGACTTGAGAGCAAAGGGTAAGAAGCAGATTCATGTAGCTGAACCAAGTAATTAAGAACAAGGAATTTGAGTTGAGTACACTACAATTATAGTAATATATATATATATATATTCAAGGAAGAGACAAAATTTATTCATAATCAAAGAAAATAATACAGAATGATTACACCTCAAGGCCTCAAAACAAAAATGAGTATTCCCAGTTAAGGGAAACAATCCCTCCAACTTTGCAACCATCCTGAAATTGGAAAACCATTGCTCCATGGCTACACAGAAACTTATGTGCGGGCCTTTATTTAGCACAATATATATATATAAAGAGCAGAGGTGACAAAAATAATAATAATGAGTCCACTGTACTTCAATGCCTGTAACTAAATTGGAACTCATTATTTGCAAACTATCTACCCATGTATGATCAATCAATTTGTGAGACTTACTTTATTAGAACTGGCTCATACGCAGTGATCAACACATCGGTACCAACTGCCTTGAGACGAATATTAGCCAAATAGACCTGTGGAATCAACCAATTAACTCACATATTCACTTATCAATTTCTGTGTTAAATGACAATCCTTGCCTTTACTATGTTTTGTGCCTCTCTTCCTTGCCTTCCCTTAGAAATGGCCTGCATACAAGTGATTATATCAGCACCTGAAGGATTGTACACAGTAATCACAGTAACAAACAAATGGTTTTTTATTTTTGAGAAAAACAAGAAGTTTTACTTTTTTTTTTCAAAAGAAACAAACAACTTTATTAGAAGAAATACAGTACAACACAGTATAATAAAGAACAAACACAAGCCAAACTACCCCCACTCTAGAAACCAATCCCAATAAAGAGAACCTGTTCCACCATTTGGACACAAATGCCCAAGAACAGGCAGCAAGGTCGATTGACTCACAAACAGTCACTTACAACGGAAATTGAGTCCTAATCAACCTAACTCTTGGTTGTTTATTTTGATGGAAAATGAGAGCTTGAATTGAAGTACGACGACGCTGCAGCTTTTCATTAAGATAAGCAAATTAAGCTAGAGAGAAGTGACAAAGAATATCTATGTTGAGGGAATCTCACCAAGTACAAGTCTTTATCAAGTTTGAAGGCTAGATCAATTTACGCTAGCTAAGTCACCAGTCATAGCAATGTCTGGGTAACTATGAGTCTATAACATGATTGATTGGCTAAGTATGTCATAATCTAATAGGCAATCTGACCAACTATGAAGGAGAAACTAGCTCTATTAAAAAATAACTAAAAATAACAAACAAAAAATCATCATCAAATGAAGAATGTCAGCAAAGGCATGTGTGAAGCTAAGGCTGGGTTGATTAAAAAGGGCAGGAAATAAGGCTTGTGGCTAGGATTTACTGATTTAAGTGGGCAACCTTATGTTCAGAACCGTAAACCAGTTATAAACATGGAAACTCTCAGATTTTTGCTTATAGTGAGAAGGACACTAAGGCAACAGTTTGGTATGCTACTGCAGATCCCACTTTACAATGGACAGTTAACAAGGTACTCTCTACTCCCTCATCTCAATAAAGGAACAGTTACTTTGAAGAATTATCAACCTATTAGCCTAATCATGCTTGTGAAAAAAAATCATCCCAAAGACCTTTGCATTCAACAAACAATTTCAGCTTTACCTCCACTACAATCATTATAGATACATATCTTTTGAATGCATAGACGGGTTCTGGAAACCATAAACAATCTTCTCATGATCTTATAAACATCTTTCCACAGTGTGGCTTGTACATAGAAGCCCAGAATCAAATGTTCAATAAGTACCACGAAACAGAACACTCCTATTTCCTATTTTACCTTCTTTCCATCATGCAGCTCTCTATCTTCATATGTAATGACGATAAGATTGTGCAACAATGTAAACCAAGTTTAAATGCAAATTGAAACCATTTCCTAGCCTTGACATTACTCTTCAACATGCCTGTTGCATCAGAATTGGCTAAAGAGACAATTATTTTTTAACAAAATAGCAAACTAGTTCATACCCGAGCCACTAACTCTGGTTTCAGATTTTTTTTTTTTTTTTTGAAACAAGCATTTTGTATTACATGTGAAGTAATAGCTGTACAAAGAAAAATTCCAATACGTGCACGGAAAAAAAAGCGCAAAATGTACATCAGTTTATGAAATAGGTTCCAGTCCTCTCAACCGAACACCCAAGCCAAAACCTTTGGATAGCTTGATGTATTAACCCAAAGAGCAGCCAAATACAAAGAATTGTCCCCAAACTACCTACCAAGGTCTAACTCTGGCTTCTGAAATTGGACAGCTTAAATCTTGAATTTCAAGGTAAATGCCCTAGTGCTGTGGTGAACCCATGGTTTTTCCTTAGTTAGATTCCAACTCATTTACTGAGGTAGTAAAATAAGATGCTATGTTTTTCCCATCCAATATGTATGGTAAAAAGGCCTCTTTTACTCTAAGATAAGCAGAATGGCATGGTAAAATACAATATTCATGCCTGGTAATACCTATGGACGTTCCCATCAATGATTTCTCTCTTGGATGAGAAATAATTTAAAAACAAGATGTTACATAACAGACCCAGCTATAAATGAACAGAAGCAGTAGCAACGTTGGCACCTAGTTCAGTAATCAAAGCCAGATGGTACACACTATATGCCATAAAATCTCAGCCACATAAAGCAAGTCATCACCTTGACCGAAGGATTTAGCAAAATCCTAACCTTAGTTGTGCTCAAAAATTATTTTATTCATTCTCCTTGTTGCTATTTATTATATTACAAGAGGAATTTAACATTTATCTATTTCTCAAATATACAAACAGAATGAGAAATTTTGAATTCTAATATTCAACATCCCATGTATGCCAATGACTTATAGCATCGAATCAATACAAAATATCCAAAGACCCCTTTTATTGCTTGAGTTAGCTCCACACCTAAGTGACAAAAAACGTCTTCAGTAATAACAGCTAACAAGCCACACCTGCAGTATTTGCTGCAAATAAATTTGTCTAAACTTTCTCGTAAAAACAAAAAAAAAAAAATTATGAACTCTTAAGCAAACAAATAATCGCCACCAAATTAAACTGAAGTCTGTAACCACATATACTACAAAAATAAATAAATAAATAAAATTACCATCTGACCAACTGCTGTCGTAATTATGGCTGGCATATTTCTAAAACGTAATCCATCTGCCTCAAAAACTCCTGAATGCTCCATCACCTGACAAAAAAACATGACAAAATTTAAATTGTCAAACCCCTCTAGAATCACTATGAAAAGATTGATGCTTTATTTTTATTTTTTTTGGTTCTCGAAACCAGCTCAAATAACAATTAACCACTAAATTCTAAGTATTCAAAACATCTAGAATCTCATAAAATAACATAGTTCAGTCAAATAAAAAATAGTTCAGTCAAATAAAAAACAGCACCCAGTGCTAGATGCTTCACAACCTCATCCCTATGGCATTTATACAACAAGAAAAACAACAGCATAAACTAGATTTTAAAAAGTGCATGCCACATATTAATGACATCCGCCACCAGAAACTGATCATTCTTCTAACAGAGAGAAGAACCCATGTCAAGAACTAAGAGATTTTCAAAGCTTTAGAAAAGCATAAACGAATGGTTTAAAGCAAAAGAAGTTTTCACAATCAAGCGGCAATAGTCAATAAAAAGTTGGATATACGATTTTCTTCACTAAATCACCAAACCTACCCTCCTGTGTTAAGTTTGGTTTAAGCAAACATTCCCTTTCAATTAAGATCCATTTTTCGTTGTTAAAATATGCAATCAGTAAGTGAAGCAACTTGAACCCAAGACCTCCCACAAACAAGGTTATGATACCATGCCAGAGTTTCAGCACCTCAGTGTCATGATCATAGAACATGCATATCTAATATCACAAGCTAGTTTTTGTGGTAAGACTATAGAAATCAGCTCAGTTACAATATACTTACCTTCAGCTTTTAGGAAAAAAAGTAAGTTGCTTCACTTGGATTGAAAACACAATAAAAGTACGAGGAAATCTTTGGAAGCCATAATTTCTGCATTGGAAATAGAATACTAAAGCCTAGACAGAAATTCATGATTGCACAAAAGAGTTTCTACAGAGAATAAAGTGTCAAATCACCAGATTATGTGGAACTAAATTGTATAGCAATGAGGTAGTTGAAGAAAATAAAGGGAAGCTTGGTGGCATAACTCTCTCCAAAGGATCTAGAAGTAACGCTATTTTATAGGATGAGAAAGATAAAGTTGGTTTTTTTAGAAGAAAAAAAAGATATATTATATTAAGTAATAAAAGTACAAAGGGTGCACTAGACATACTCAACTAGCCAAAAGCAAAACAAACAAAATCCTGCCCTACATACAATTTAACTTATTTCTATACCAATCCAAAACTCAAAAACTTGATGCAAGCTTTGATATAGCAACTCAAATAGAAGCCAGCAGAAAAGCATCACCCCAAATACAAGATGTGTCCTTCACATCTTCAAAATTCCTCTTATTATGCTCCAACCAAATAGGCCCCATTGTTGCAATCCTAACCAAAATCAGAATTCCTTTTTCCTATCGAGATATCCCTTGAATATGGACATAGCCAGAGAACATTCACAGGATGATGGAACCATAAACTCTCCTTCCAAGAACCTAGTGCACTTATCCCAGATGAAGTTTATTATTACTTTCTAGAAATGTTTCTGGTCAACAATTCCTTCTGATGGAGAATCAACTTAAGCAGTGATTGCTAAGGTGAGTTAAACAAGAAGTCTCAAATGGATAAAGTAAGGAATGGGCTCTAAAAATGTACAAAGCTACATAGCAATTTCACATTGAGGAGAGTCAACCTGAGAGGGAAATCATAAAGGCAGCAGTAGCACTAAGAGAAGAATGACCCAAATATAAAATATCTATAGCTAGGTAATCCAAATTAAACACATAAAAAATAAAAATTCGTCCATCAGTTTGTCCATAAGACGTGTCCATTCATTCTTGACACGTATTTAGAACTATCCTTTAGGAGCCACACCTACACTGTACTAAATTAATTTTGGAATCCAATCTCAGGGACATCTCCAGAAAGATTAGCAAAGTAAAAGTGTACATTCTGTCAGGATGGAAGCAAGTTTGACTACTTCATCTCACTTTTCCTTCCATTTTATATAAGAGAAGAACAAAAGAAAGGAAGAAAAAAGGGTAAAAAAGATGAGCTATTCAGGAAAGAGTTAAACAGTTTGTCGTGTTTATGAAAACGACCAATTATATTGGATGCAACATTGACTCACGTGCTTGGGAAAGAATCAAAATACAAGAAGTCAGCTTTGCTTACCACACTACCTTCAGCTTCCTGCTCATTGGCGAGATCTTGAAGAAACCACGCAGCACTTGCACTGTCCTCAACATCATCCTTTAAATCTAACAGCTCAAAAATCAAACTCTCATCCCGTGAAGGATCAGCAAATACTTCCTGTAACCAAAAAAGCAGAATCGAAACTTAATTAAGAAAGAGGGGAGGGGGGGGGGGGGGGGGGGGGGGGGGGGGGGGGGGGGGGTTGGGCTTAAAGATGCAAGTGTGATCAACAGAGGGACGAGGAACAATTTTGCTGCTTTTTTCCAATAACCGAAGTGAATGATATTCACCGAACTAATTATCAAAATCTATTAAAACTACAGAAACACAACAATTAGCAAGATCTTGAAACCAACCTGATGATTGGGAACTTCACGAATATTGCTAACATCCTGCAATTCCACAAAAAATATCCTCCCTAATTACCACCAACTCATACTTTTTCAAGCAATATTCCATACAAAAATTTCATAAACCAAACCTCAAATCTAAGAGGAAATGTAGAGGAAATAGTGCCACCAAACAAAGGTCGTTCAACACTGTCCTCCCCAGACATAGTCGCTCGCAAAACTTCAACAAATTGCCCCAATTCTCTATTCACTGGACACATTTGCAAAAATGAGAACTACAATGGATACAAGAATGCATAACGATTTAAAAAAATAAATAAAAAGCGACTCAGTGTATGGCATTTCACTTAAAACTAGTCTTGGGTCGTGCTACAAATAAATTGAGAAGGTTATGAAATAATTACGTAGTTTTATAGTTATTTTCACTTCATTTGCAATTATATTAAGTAAATTATGAGTACTAAGACATTGAGAATATGGTTAAGAATTAAGATGTTGCTTGTAAGCTAGATTAAGGCATTTAATTGGAAATTAATGTGATAGGATAATAAAATAAAATTACCTTTAAAATAATTTAGAAGTTTCAATATCAAAGTCAGAGGTGATGAATGTCAATATGATGTAAGAACTTAAAATTTGTGAACATAGTAAAAATTGTAAAAATTATAAAAATTATTTTTAATTCACACATCTATGAGTGTGTTTATATTTTTCATACGAGTTCTTCATGTGTCCTTTTAGGGTGAGTGATGCAAGATGATAAAATAGAGTAGATGACATGTATATGAAATTAATGAAAAAGAAGATGAGAATTAAAAGGTAAAACAAAGAAGTAATTCAAATAATTGATAAAGAATTATATTCCAATGAAGTGACAAGCATGCTGACAAAAAACTTCATCAAATTCACGCAATATTCTAGTATAAAATTCCCTGAAAACGTAAAGCACAAATCTAATCTTTAAAAACAATTAGGTCGTATGCTGAATACATCATCAGCTGCATAAAAGAAATTATCTCTATTTTGTTTATGAACCACTTTTGATCATTTTCAAGAGGATGGACTTACAAAAGAAGCAATAAGCTAAATTAATCACACTAGAAGTTATCCTAATCCCATCTCTAGTGCATGAGTTTCTAACTGCAAGTCATACATATAGACAATAAGTAATTCTTCCTCCAATATAAATATACACAAAAGAATTTCTTTTCTTTTTTGCTATGATCAAAATATAAAAACCAATAATATAAATTCCAAATTCAGCTATCTTGAAAAGCGAACTTTTAATAGGATTGAATATAAAAATTAATTGAGATGATAGCTACCCTGGTCTTAACTTCAAATATACTAACAGACTTCAATATGAAACATATTCTTCTTGCCAAACACAAGTATGGGATAACACTTAAGTATTGTTTGTTCACCCTACTTGTGACCCCAAAAAATTTAGAAGATAATGATCAACTTTCAGGCATATATAAAAGCTCTAATTGAAGTATAAAATTTACAAGAAACAATTTTTGTTACTTAGAAACTTTGGTTATTTTTTTATTCTGATGCAAAAGTGCCCTGAAAAAATTAATATGAATAAGTTAGAGCTATAATGGACCTATAATAAACAATTTGCTAAGGAAGATAAATTGTTAGAATCATAGGCCCTCATATAGACTAGGAAACCTTGCATAGATATGGCGTCAATTCTATTACTTAAATTGGCACCAACTATTACATGGACCCTCATAAGGAACTTTGCCTTTATAAATGGATTTCCAATGAACTTGCATCAGATATTGACTAAACATCCAAATATCAAATGCATTAATTAGTTAATTAATTAATGAAAGTAAAAAAAACGAAAAAAATACATGACAAAGAACAATCTATGACTTTACTTGGTCTAAGTAAATAATTGCTCGATTTTTGTTTGTTTAATCGGTAAATATTGAATATGGGATATAGCTTATACAATGTACAATAGATTATTTAATATTGTATGAAACAAGTTGTCATGTCCACATACTAGTATTATAACTGCAATATTGTTTCAATTTTTGTTTTACAACTTGTAGTTCACAGTATTTAAAAACAGCCGTTAAAAATTAGATTATTAGAAGCAGCAACAATCTGGTTTTCTTTTGTCCTTTCAATCTCCAATCCATTATAGGGTAGTCAGAGTAAAAACAGAAATGCCACTATTAGAACTGCCTCTTTTTTTTCTGAGCAAAGAAGGAAAAAAAAAGAAAAAAGAAAAAAAAAGGTTAATGAATTAACACATTACAAAGAATACAAACATCTGCTCCAATCTCCTAACTGGCCTTCTAAAGAAAATGAGAAGCATAACCCAAGAACTAGCGCTAAACTTAATGCTATCCTGCTACATCAGCTCCTCTCTTAATGATCATGCAATATTCATTCATTCCATTCTTTCCAAAGAATAAACATATAGTTGCCAAACAAGCAACCATTGCCACATCCTAACATCCATGGGAAACCACTGAAGCAAAAGGTAATGAAAAGCAATATCCTAAGGGATTTGCTGAAAGAAAGGGCTCTACCAAAGACTAACGCCATCACCTTCACATACCTTGAGCAATAAGGAAGACACCTTTGTGGTTGCATCAATATATATGTGGTTATGCCCATAACGAGGCAATTCCACCTAGAAGGTAATGGGTTACTCCTGCACTACATTGTTGTACAATACTCAAGGCTCTAAGCTTGAAATACACCCAAATGATAGATTTAAGAAATTCTTGTCAATAATCATGGCTACTAAGTAGAAACATTGAATTGAAAGCCCACAACAACCCAAGCACCTCAGGAAAAAAAAAAAAAAAGGCAATGTGCAAATAATGATGAACCGTAAGATTGAATTATTTGTAATGCCTATGCCCATAAAAGGATTCTACTAATTTCTAGAGCATTTAAGTAATTCCTACCTCGAATTAGATAAAATTGATGAACATTCAAAATGAACTAAAAACACATAAATAAGAACAAAATAGAGGCCTAAAAACCCACCACAGACTAAAAATATACACATTCAAAAACTTAAATCACTGAGCATATCAGACTTTGATTCATAAAAGAAATAGATAAATTTCATGGTTTATAACCATAACGTGTCATCTCTTTCTTATATTGTATTTCCTAGTTCTTATAGTATACTTCTGTGTCACATCCCAAAGCTCTCATCCTACTTTGGGTGAATGAGAGTTTCACTTACTGTTTCCAAAGATCAAACAAGTTCTTGCATTCAGAAAACAACGGTGCATTAAGCAAAAAAATAAACCAAGATTTGATTAATGGCTATTGATACATTGAATTTCGAGCCTCTACTTTCTAGTTTATAAAAACTCTTTAAAAGGAGAACCCTTCAAATTAAAGATGAAATAATAAAGATAATTCAGTAACAACAAGTCAAATAAGTGCATTAATTGGACCATTTCTTCAAACAAAAAGTATACGTTACTTTAATCCCTTTACATAGCTAATGCTTTCAATTAGATCAAACCTGTTAATAGTTACAAAATCTTTATAGTGATAAAAGCTAAGCAGTTAGAGAAACAAAAACTCCCCATAAATTCAAATCATCTATCGATTTCAAATTATGGCTAATAAAGCTCACGTGAAATAAAACTTAAACACATAAGAAGATAAGTAATGCAAAATAAAAAAGAATGCAACCAAACCAATTCTCAACAAATCCAGCCAAGAAAAAAAATCAAGCTAATATGATCGACGAATTCTGAAAGCAAGAACAAAAAATTGAGAATAAAAAGTACACCAAAGGAAATAGCATTTGAAACCCTTTCTTCGTTCAAACCCTTTCCATTGAAATAAATTACAGAAAATTGTTTCCTCCCTTGTATAAATTATGTTTCATTTTATTGCCCTAAGATTGGAGAGAACAAAGAAACCTCAACAACAAAAACCATTAAAAAAAAATGAATCTCAAAACAACAAGGAATACATAAATAAATGAGGAAAACTAAGTGAAACCCATCACCTTTCGTGTTCAATTCTCGTAATCTGAGAAAAGAAAATCAGATTCTTGCGT
>JAJIYU010010730.1:0-15868 GCA_030144865.1 Tinospora cordifolia
TATTATGATTATGTATGTTACTTTTGTATGTTTGTTTTCATTGAGTGTTGTTTTTTTCTTGTGTTTAATTTGGTATATTTCTCTCTCTCTCTCTCTCTCTCTCTCTCTCTCACACACACACACACACACACACACATATATATATATATATAAGAAAGTATTTATTATGAATATTTATTTTATTTTAATGACAAAAATATGAATGTTTATGCTCAAAATTTAATTTGAATCAATATCAAAGATGAAGATATTTGTCTTGTAGATAATGCTACAACACATATAATACTTACAAATAAAAAATCTTTTTCTTATTTGCTTATACAAGATACTAATGTTAGCACAATATCTAGTAGTGTATAGCTTATTGAAGATTTCAGACGAGCTAATTTACTGTTACCTAAAGTAACAAAAATTATTATAAACGATGCATTACTTTCTACTAAGTCTCGAAGAAACTTGTTAAATTTTAAAGATAATAAAAAAATGGATATCATATCGAGATAATTAATGAAAGAAATATTGAATGCCTTCATATTATAAGTGTGGTATTGAATAAGAAACATGTCTTAAAAATTACTTGTTTTTTCTACCAGTTTATATTACACGAATATTATAAAAATTGAAATAAATGTTACAGTAAACCAGAAGCTTACTGACATAAATATTTTTAATATTTAGAATGACTGGCTAGGACATCTCGATTCTATAATGATGTGAAAAATCATTGAGAATCACATGAACATTTACTTAAGATTCAAAATATTCTTAACTCTAGTGAATTCTTATGTACTTCATGCTCTCAATGAAAGCTTACTCTTAGACCATCACCAATTAAGGTTGGAATTAAGTATCTTGCATATATGGAACATATACAAGGTGACATATGTAAACTCATTCATCCACCGTGTGGACTATTTAGATATTTTATAGTTTTAATTTATGCATCTACAAGATAGTCACACGTGACGAGATTGCTTGCTCAAATAATACCATTTAGAGCTCAATTTTCAGACTATCCGATCAAGATAATAAGTCTTGATAATGCTAACGAGTTTACATATCAAGCTTTCAATAATTATTACATGTCAGTTGAGATTATTGTTGAACATCTTGTTGCTTATGTTTATGCACAAAATGGTTTAGCAAAATCATTTATTAAGCGCCTCCAATTAATAGCTAGACCATTAATTATGAGAGCAAAACTCATCGTTTATGTACGGTGACATGTTATTTTACATGCAACAACTCTTATACGCATCAAGCCAATGAATTATCATAAATTCTCTCATTTGCAATTGACTTATAGTAATGAGCCAAATATTTTCCTTCTACGAATTTTTTGGTGTGCAGTATATGTTCTAATTACTCCACTAAGATGAGTTTTCAAAGGAGGTTAGGTATACATGTTGGATGTGATTCTCCATCGATAATTAAGTATCTTGACCTTAAAAGAGTTCAAAGGATAATTCATTTGTAAGCAATGTGAACATAAAGTTCAAAGGATAATTCATTTGTAAAATATTACAAATAGATTGTCAAATGCATTCACTAACCTTAAAAGAGTGACTATATCACATATATCATCTGTCAATGTTTCAGCTCATATGAAGTCCTTGAAGGACAACTTGTTGCAAAGGAATCTGAGGCACGCTTGAAACATGGTAGACCAATTGGTTTCAAAAATAACAATCCTCAAAAAAGAAAAGGAACAACTGATAAAGATGTCTAAATGGAGAAGGTAAATACTCTTGAAGAGATCAGTTATGTAACTAATGATGAAACTCTAAAAGAGGTACATATACCTGAAAATAATAAAGAAATATCAATTAGTTATGTTACCAAGGGAATAAAATTAAATCGAAAAGAAAAGGTTGTTGATCTTGCTATTTTGAATGAAAGCATGGATCTTGAACCTAAATCTATGGAAGAATGTCGTAAAAGACATGATTGACAAAAATGAAAAAACACAATCTAGGCATTGTTAGACTCACTTGCAAAAATATTTTTGAACTTGTAGTCCAAATATTTGAATGTGTGACCTATGAAGGGTATAAATGGATTTTTGTGCAAAAACGAAATGAGAATAATAAATTCGTAGGGTATAAAGTGCGAGTTGTTGCACAAGTTTTTACCCAAAGATTAGGTATTGCTTATGATGAGAGATATTCTCTCGTGGTGGATTGTAATACACCGACAAACTGGACAAACTGAGACACTACGGTGACTCAAGGTACTGTTCCCTTCCCTTGGAGTTTTCTCGCCTCCGCGGAGGTCACCTCAATAGTAGCGGATTTCGTGAAATCTATGTATTTAAGCCTCATATCATGGGTTCAAAACTCCGCAGAGGCAAGAAAATCTCAAGGGGAGGGGACAATACCTTGAGTCACCCGGTGTGTCCTGGTGTGTTCGGTGTGTCGATGTGTTACCTAGATGCAATTACATTTAGATATCTTATGAACCTGACAATCCAAGAAAAACTTAAAATGCGTCTAATGGATGTAGTAACAACTTACTTATATAGATCTCTTGATAGTGATATTTACATGAAAATCTCATTAGGATTTTAGATGCTTACAACATCTAACTCAAATTCTCAATTAATTTATTCAATAATGTTATAAAGATCTTTGTATGGACTAAAACAATTAGGACGAATATGATATAACCGTTTTAGTGAGTATTTGTGTAACGACCCATATTTTGAACATTGAAGCGACAAGTTCAACATGTATTTTCATGTATGAATTAATGAATTATAAATAAAAATACATGACTTTACAATAATTATATTAATTAATGTGCGTATTAAATGAAAAATAAATAAATATTAATAATATTCATAGTGAGAGCTTAGTTGGAAAAAAAAAAAGAAATGAATTGATGCAATGAATTAATTCTTCCATATATTTATGTATGTATTAATTCATTTGATTTTTTTCCCAATTAAGCTCTTACTATGAATATTATTATTATTCATTTATTTCTTATTTAAACACACATTAATTAATACAATTGTCGTAAAGTCATATATTTTTATTTATAACTCATTAATTCATACATGAAAATACATTTTGAACCCGTCGACTCAGTGTCCAAAATACAGGTTGTTACAATTTGTCTAAAAAAGGTTATAAGAATGATCCAATTTGTCTATGTGTTCTCATCAAGAAAACTAAATCCACATTTGTTATAATTGTTGTATATATTGATGATTTGAACATTATTAGGGGTCCTGAAGAACTTCTAAAAGTAGTAGATTATCTAAAGAAAGAATTTAAAATGAAAGATTTTGGTAAAACTAAGTTTTGTCTTGGCTTATAGATCGAACATTTATCAAGTAAAATTCATATTGGTCAATCGAGAAAAGATCTAAAAACAATTCTATATGGATAAAGCTCACTCATTGAATATTTTAATGGTTGTCCGTTCACTTAATGTGAATAAAGATCTTTTTCGGCTTTGAGAAGATGATGAAGAACTACTTGGTCCTAAAGTATCATATCTTAATGTCATTGGTGCATTTATGTATCTTGCTAACAATACAATACATGAATAGCATTTTCTGTGAATTTATTAGCAAGATATAGTTCTTTACCTACAAGAAGACATTGGAATGAAGTTATACATGTATGTAGATATCTTTGATGCACAATTGATATGAGTTTATTTTATTCAAATAAATTTCGAAATCAATTAATTGGTTATGCAGATGTAGTATATTTATTCGATCAACATAAAACAAGATCCCAGACAGACTATGTATTCACATATAACAATACTACTATATCTTGGAGGTCTACCAAAAACATTAGTTGTTACATGATCAAATCATGCTAAAATATTAGCAATTCATGAGGCAAGTCGAGAATGTGTTTGATTAAGATCAATGACTCAACATATTAAAGGAACTTGTGGTTTATCTTTCAAGAATTATGGTGCAACAATATTATATGAAGATATGTTGTTTGCATCACATAACTAAAAGGAAGATACATTAAAGAAGATATAACAAGACATATTTCATCAAAGTTTTTCTTTATACATAATCTTCAAATGAATGGTGATATTGAAGTTCAACAAATTCGTTCAAGTTACAATGTGATTGATATGTTTAGAAAGGTTTTACTGACTACATTATTTGAAAAGTTTGTTCATAACATTAGAACATGTCGGCTTAGATATCTTAAATAATATCATCAATTGGGGGAAAAATAAAGATGAGTAATTGATTAGCACACTTTACTTTTTTTTACTTAGCTAAGGTTTTGTCTGACTGAGTTTTCCTTACAAGGTATTTAAGGAGGCAGTCTTAACAATGTTGTAAGACTTAATAAGAATATATTTTTTTTCCTTCTAGATTTTTTTTTACTGAGTTTTATTTAATAAGGTTTTAATGGAACATATTCTCATATAAAAGACATTCAAAGAGGGAGTATTTTAAATAATTTTTATTGAATGTCTTTGTAAGCCCTTAACATTAAGTATTTTGTAACCTCTAAATCTCATAATGTCTAAATTAATGAGATTATTTAAATGTTATCATTATGGTTAATGTAACCCCTCATTCTAAAAATTTATATAAATGAGTCGTGTATCTCATAAAAATTATCAACAAAGAGAATTATTTTCTTTTAAAAATTTTTATTCTTGATTTTTTTTCTTCGCTTGAAGAAATTCTTTTATTTTTTAATTTGTTCTAATTTAATTCATAATTTTTTTGTTATTTTTGTTTGTATGTAAATATATTTTTAATGTAAGTATAATATTTATAATTATTAAATAAATAAATGGGTAATTTATGTTAAGGTGTGTACTAAAAAAATATAATGATTGCAAGTTTTACATTTTCAAGAAAAATGAAACAAATATTTTTTTTTACCATATTTTAAATTTTGGATGAAAAAAATAATTCACAAATCATGAGGCAAGCCGGCCTGAACACTTTCCTAAAAAATAAAAAAGAAAAACATCTCTTGCTTTTTAATCTTTTAATTAAAATCACAACTAAATAACTGTAACCTTAATTTTTTTTTTTTTTTTAAAAGAGAAAACAAGAAAAAGAAGAGAAGAAAAATGCACGCATACACGGAGGCACTCGGATAGATATTTCTGATCTTCCTCTTGTTGACAAGATAAACATATTGGAAAAATACACACGCTTGAGCCAGTCAAATAATCACCTCCATTAATGGCGTTCCTCCGAGCTCCCAACAATTTCAGCTACTCTCAAACTCAGTTTTGAATTAAACCAAAACCCTCGTTAAATCTCACCCAAATACCACCTACATGGAACTCTCTTCTACATTCACAAACCTTTCTTCACACTCTAACCTCTCCTTCCACTCCTCTCTCTACCCATTTCACCTCAAAACCCACTTCAACAAAATCCCTGACCCTAAACCCCAAAACCCCTCAAATTCACGAATTCTCGCTGTTGCGGTAAACCCACAAGAGCTACCCAGAAGCAGTCCTCAGAGGCTTCTCAGAGAGCTCGCAGAGCGCAAAAGATCGGTATCACCGAAGAAAAAACTCCCCCCAAAGCGATTCATCTTGAAGCCCCCATTAGACGATAAGAAACTCGCTGAGAGATTCTTGAACAGCCCTCAATTATCCCTTAAATCATTCCCATTACTAAGCTCTTGCTTACCTTGTTCTCGCCTCAATAATGCCGACAAGACCTGGATCGACGAGTACCTTCTAGAAGCGAAACAAGCCCTAGGGTACCCTCTGGAGCCTTCTGAAAGGTTCGGAGATGATAATCCTGCTAAGCAGTTTGATACGTTGTTGTATTTGGCGTTTCAGCATCCGTCCTGTGAGCGGACGAATGCGAGGCATGTCCGGAGTGGGCATTCTAGGCTTTGGTTTTTAGGCCAATATGTGTTGGAATTGGCGTTTGCAGAGTTTTTCTTGCAGAGGTATCCTAGAGAATCGCCGGCACCAATGAGGGAGAGGGTGTATGGATTGATTGGAAAGAGGAATTTGGCTAAATGGATTAAAGCTGCCAGCTTGCACAATTTGGTTTTCCCATTTGATGATATGGATAAGTTGATTCGAAAAGTTCGAGAGCCTCCAGTGAAGTAAGTGTTTTTTTTCTTGGTTTAGCAATGTGTTTGTAATGTGATTTGGTGTAGTTTTGGTAGATAGTGTGTATAACGCATGGAGAAATTTGTTGTTAGGGAAAAATGATTATAGAATAGCTCATTCTTTGTGTGTTAACTTTGGATAATATGAATCGGAATTTGTAACGTTTGTGTATCCTTAAACATAGGCGGTCTCAAGCAAAGATAAAGGAAGAGTGTTCCTATTAGGTAGTTGATAACTAGTGGAGAACTTCTCCAATCAAACTATAACGTGACCTTATTATATCAAACTGTGTGAAGGGCTTGAACAACCTATTTAGTCCTTGATTAAGCAAAGTGGAGAAAGCAGATTTATTTAGTCAACCCATGACCAGAATAGTCTTGGGGCACTCTCCTTGTCCAAAAACTTTTGTTCATAATGAGGTTTATAGCCGAACTACCCACAAGGAATCCTTCCTTGATGCAATGGCTCACGTGTAACATAGTCAAGAAAACGTTGGGTTGAATTGAGTTGATATTTTTAGAATTTTTTATTAGTTGGTTTCTATTTGGCATGCTACTCAATTTTCCATGAACTGAAATTTTTTGTTCATATGCTGGACGTACATGTGATATATTCTTTTTATGTAACTATCAATTCATTTGAATACTTTCTTACACCAGCTACTATGCCTATTGCTCATGTTTTTGAGAAGGCCCAGCTTAATTATGCAGTTACCTATATTTTTTTTTTGTGGTTAAATAAGAGTTCTGCATTAATTTTATTCAGATTGAGCAACCATGATGGAGAGTCATTGGTTTGATTCCTAACATTTTAGCTATCTTCCCTTGTTAGTTGTTATTTAGATGGCTTCTTCCAGTTTCTTCCTTTTCAGTTACTTCATTCTTTATTGAAAAAAAAAAAAAAAAAGAAAAGAAAAGTATGCCATGTTTGTGTTCTGTGGGTCATCTAATTCCTTGTGATTCGTAACCTTCATACCCAAGATTAATTTCCATTTATGTAGTTATGTTTAACAAAATTTTGATTTTTTTGTCTTTCAACTTTCTCGTGCATTGCGGTGGAAGCTAAGGTCTACTATTTCCATTTTGTTTTACTTGTTGCACTACTAGGTCTGTATTTTGGGCGTTGTTTGGAGCAATATATCTGTGTTTTGGCATGCCAGAAGTATATCGTGTTCTTTTTGAGGTTTTTGGAATGGACCCAGAAGATGAGAGCTGCCAACCAAAATTGCGGAGGCAACTGGAAGATGTTGATTATGTTTCTGTAGAATTTGAAGGAAGGAAGCTCAACTGGCAGGACTTTGCTGCATATAAGGCAAGAAATAAGTCCTCTTCTCATTTTATGCACTAGCGTGAAGATCTTTTCTACCATTTTATGGTTTGCATGTCTTTTAACCTCCTTTTGGACCTTGTGCTTCCAAAGTAGGGTTTTTGAAAAAACAAAGTCCATTTCTTGTTTTGTCTCAACCCAAAAAAAAAAAAAAGAACTGGAAGAACAAGAAGAAAGACATGTTAGTTAATTCTTGTGAAAACTTCTGCATTATTAAATACTTGCAACTAAAGTCTTAAGCAATTATTTATTGGATTAACGTTATTTAGAATTTGTAATGTGATTTCTTGGTAATATCTGGGTCCTTTCATGGTAGGTCTTCTATATCTTTTACTGCTCTTGCTTTTATTTATTATTATTATTTTTTTTAATTTGTTACTTAGGCATATCCTTTTGAAAAGAAGTTGATACATTCTTCCTTTGCAGCCTCCAGAAGATGCTCTTTTTGCACACCCGCGTCTTTTTCGGGCATGTGTTCCTCCTGGCATGCATCGGTTTCGAGGGAACATTTGGGATTATGACAGCAGACCCAAAGTTATGCAGGCATTGGGATACCCTTTACAAATGACTGATAGGATTCCAGAGATAACTGAGGCCAGGAATATTGAACTTGGTCTTGGACTTCAGGTAATCTAATCCATAAGTGACTCCAAAAAATTAACGATAAAAACTTCATAAACATTCATTTATGGACTATTTTGCTTTGTTCACATAGGCACAGATGAATTAATGAACAATTTGTGAGGAATTGAAGCAAATTAGAAATATTTATTCAGTGGAGGAATAGAAATTTGAATCAGTGATGGGCGTGCTACAAGTTGAAAGCATGCATATTATTTGTGACTTTCATTTTATTGGGATACATATTCTGTTGCTGTCATTTTATTAAATGCATTCACATTTTTATGTCATCTTACAAGACTAATTGAGTCGCGGTTTTACAATTTTTTTTTGTTGCATTTTAGCTTCAGTTCAGGTCCTGATTTATATGTGTATCTTTCCTTCTTTGCTGGAATGCAGTTATGTTTCTTGCACCCATCAAAATACAAGTTTGAGCATCCGCGGTTTTGTCTGGAAAGATTGGAATATATTGGTCAAAAGATCCAGGTACTATTTACTCTTACATTTTAAGCTGTTTCTTTTGAACACAAATGGCTACTGTTATTTAAGCAGGAAATGTAAATCTATTCCACTAGCTTCCAAGAGATAGCCATTCCTTTTGGCTGAAGCGTTTTCGTATGTTGTAAACATCAGATTCCAAATATCCTTAAAATTTTCTATTTTAGAGTTCTTGTTGAAGTGTCACCCTTATTTTTATTAAATTCTCAATTCAACTACCTTATTAGTTTGCTTTTCTTTTGAATGTTTCGCTTAAAAGAGTTTTTGGATCTGAAAATTAAAGAACATCAACAGTTTTGTTTGGCCAAAATATTTCAAGAACAGTCTTCACTTTTTTGTGTTAAAGAAACAGGATGTTTCCTGAAAAGAATGAAAAGTTGTTTTCCTTTTTTTTTTTTTCTGTGTCTTGTTATTGGATGCTGAAGCAAACATAACCTTAACTTCTGGCTATAAAGAGAAAAAAAAAAAAAAAACACTTTCTTTGATATCTACCTTAGGCCTTCTGTGGAGTTCGAAATTTTTCTTAAATTATCAGTAACTAATATGGATACCCAATAATCTGAACTCTCTGTAATTTCTTTAATTTTTGCAGGATCTTGTGATGGCTGAGAGATTGCTAATGAAGCATCTCGATGCTCCTGGAAGATGGTTGCAGGAGAGGCATCGCCGGCTTCTTTTAAACAAGTTCTGTGGAAGGTACTTGAGGGATATACATCTTCATCATTATATTATATATGATGAGCAAGTTCAGGACAAGTATGAACAGAACCGAAGGCTTAGGAACCCAGCGACAACAGCGGTTCAACAAGCCATTCATGGACTCTCATATGCTGTTTATGGGAAGCCAGATGTTAGACGCCTCATGTTCGAGGTTTTTGACTTTGAGCAGATCCAACCTAAAGCAGTCTGAAGATTACTGGTATAGTCACCAAATAACGTTTTCATGTATAGAATGAATATCCTTAACTTATTCACTTATTTAAATGGTAACAAAATTAAAAAAAAAAAAAAAGAAACAAAAAAGCTTTTCTTGTGCACTTTGGATAAGTTAACTTCCCTTCATCAACTTGTAACGGGACTTGTAATCAGTACTATTTTCTTAAATTTCACCCCCTCTAATATTAGAATTACATTCAAGTTAAGCTTGCAATATTTGTTCAGTCTGTGTTTTGTTGAAGGGCTGGTGCCAGAAAAGGTTTAAAGGTCAACAGTAGACCAATGAGCTGAACTGCATTTAATATGAAGAAAACCATCTGGTCACCTGCATTTGGAAGCCAAACACAATTATTCTCTGATAAATGCATGTAATCACAAGAAGATTTCAGATTGTTGATGATAACTTCATATGCATTACAAATTCTTACCCAATTGTTATAGCTTTTAAGTCATGCTGTCTTTAACGTGGTATTAAAGCCCTAGTTTTATGAGAGGCATACGTGGTTTAAGTTTTGTTATGTATTGTTGGGCGCTTATCAGGTAGCTATAGCTTCTGAGTTGAGTGATTTGTAACATATAAAACATTACCTGGAAGGAAAGACGCATTTTGTCGCTTTTGTGCCCACGAAAAACTGCCAAAAATTGAAACATAGAACGCTTTTAATATAGACTGGTGAGGAATGTTAATGAATACACTTACAAAAGGATGAAAAATAATATACACTGAAAATTTAAAAAGTTTGTGACAATGGAAGTTTCATTTCAATTAATTTTAATCAGATCAACCCTTCAAAGCATGGGAAACCCATATTTGATTGATGAACATTATTCAAGTGTGTTTGTATTTATATATTCACATGGACAGTAAAATTAAGCGACCAATAATTTTTTGCTTGTTAAAAGATTTAATGAAACTTTTAGTGATGAGGGGCCGAAAGATTTTTGTTTCACAAAAATACTTGGGCAACCAACATAAAAATTTTTCTGACTGCTAACTTTGTTTTTTTTTTTTTTTCGGTTGTTATTGTAGTGAATAAAGTCTTATAGGAATAGAAATCTTACACTGCACCTCCTCCTGCTGGTCCAAATGCTTTGAAAATGGACATTGCAGTCATAGAAATTCCATTTGCAGCTCCTCTTTGGTGTTGGGGCTGTCAAGTCAATATAAATCCAAACAAACTTTTTATAACCACAAGTTGTGCCAATACATCAAGAGGACAAAGAAGTGGACAGAGAAGGAATGCAAGCAACGCAATAACTTACAACAGAATTGTTAAGCAAAATGAGTAATCCAGTGACATTCGACACCTGATCACATAAAGGAACAATTTTACAAGAGCTAATTACCATTCTTAAGGACAATTATTAAACACCCATAAAAGAATATTGATCAAGTTGGACTTACAGAGAGAACATTCCTCAATATGGAGGCAATATTGACTGTCAAATGAAGACTAAGGCCAGACAACTTGGCTATAAAGGGATAACATGACAATAAAGGTATTGATAAAACCTGAAGGATAGCAATGTTGTTAAAAATATATATAGCTTTCTAAATATTTAAATAAAAAATGTTGCAAACATTACTGCAGCGAGACGAGAAATTGTGAGTGGCCCAAGAATCTTCTCAACTGGTGGATATAAAATAAGTTGAAATAGTAGAAGACCAATGCCTAGTAATTCCACGAAAACCAGAAGGATTAGGCTAATAACAAAAGTTTCTTTAGAGATAATTCGAGTACATACCTGAGATTGCAAGTACTTCACCAACTTGTTGAGATGAAAAACTCAATCCACCATACTTTCTATCACTGACAGCCCATAAGGAGAATATCTGCAAAAGCAGCAATCATTTTTTTTGATGGAATGAATTACAAAAAGGAATAGACTCTAAGAATTGACAAACCACAGTACCACTTAATAAGGAGAATAGATCATGCAAAGTACAACAAACAACTTTTTGGTAGTGAATGTTGAAAATAATTCTAAGGTGATCAATCCCTAATAATAATTGGATATAAACCACAAGAGTGTAAAGAGAAACTATTAACTTGATGTTGCAACAGAAGAGCTTAGTTATATCAACTCAAATGGTGAAGAAAGCTCTTCCACTTCACTACTAAATCAAGCTAGTCCAAAAAGGGTGTTTCAAGTGGTAATATAATTTCACTACCCAACAACATCCTATCGAAACTTAATATGTTCGAGGTTTTAATCAAACTTGTAGTAGATTAAGAAAGTTTGACATTTATGGCTTGCAACCAAGAATTACACGTCAAAAACTTGATGACATGACAAAGGAAGGGCTACATGTGGTAAGCATTGGGCAAGTCTAGATCTCTACTATATCAGTATTATCTCCAAGTTAACTACCTTTAGGCCCAGGAATGAAATATTACTCCAAAAGGCCTTGGCACTGATGAGGGTGAGATCCCAACTAATCTTCCATATGACGGACGTGTTCATATTGATGTGAGACTATTTTAGTCTACACATACCCAACAACAATATAAACCTCTGGAATAATTATGTATCTTGATATGTAATTTTATTAGTTTAGGGAGCTAGACAAATTTTATTTCTATTCTTTTATTAAAAAAGAAAAAAAGACCAAGCATTCTAGCATTCTTCTCTTTGTCCTTTGTATTAAGCACATGAACCAGGTAAATGCAGAGCTAGGCTATTTGATCAAGCATCTAAACATGTAGGAGAATAGAGGCATTCATGTTTCCATAGTTGTTTTAATATGAGGCAAATTCAAAAGATAATACAATTATACACAATCTAAATAAAACAGCCTAGAAAAGACAAAAATGATTTGTACCTCTGAATAAGCCATCTCTTGAAGTGAGAAAACACAGTATACAATGATGGTTGAGATCAACGGCCAATTCTTCAAGAGGCTTACCCCGGAAGATGAGTCCTTCTGTATTCCTTCGACATCATCCTCATTAGATCCATTTGAAGCTTCCAATGCAGAATAAGAGTCCAGTGTCTCTTTTGTATCTTTTTCATGCATGTGCAACGTTTCCTGGCCATTAAAGTTTCCAAATTACCATGAAAATGTGAGAGTCCCAATAGGACATTAACATGCTTTTGTACATAATATCAATGGTCAGTAAAACTGTAAAATTAATTGATAATATCAAAGGATATGATATTGGGAAATGAACTTACCGGAAGCCAACAACAAGCAATAGATACAACAGCAGCAAAGAGAGATATGAAGAGGCAAGGCAATAAATATGGGAACCTGTGATATGTTATGCATGTGGTTGGATTATGAATTCTCAGCGTATATAAATAATATGGTTATATAAAGGTTAGAATCACATAGAAGATGTAAGCCATAACAATAAGATTAAGATTTTCAACACATACCTTCCAAATATAGAACTTTTGGCAAAAATAGTCGGGTACTTATCTGCTGGCTAGAATTCATTGAGAAATAGTATACATTAAATTCAAAAGGAGAAAAACCATGCCAAAAAAGTTTTAACATGCATTGAAGCATACCTGTGCAAAGAAACCTCCAATGGCTGGACCAATAACTAGTCCAATTCCCCTCGAAGTACTACTCTGAAAATGAAACATCAACCAAAAATTCTTATTCCAATTATATTCTGATAAACCAAATGCTAGAAAATTAATGGTGGATGACCATATCTGAATCAATAGATTCAAACTGAAATTTGGCTCCAAGAGGAATGATTTTTGATATATTAATCGATCAAATTGCGCTTTCATAATTGGAAACAATTACAAAACTTCCTAAAAAGCTTGAAAATAAGTTCACTTAGCTATCTATGACAACTCTAACATACACTTTTAAACACTTTTCAATACATTAGTTTTTTCCCAGACTAAGTTTCAGACACTCAAGTATTCGATTTGCTGTTGTTTGCTGGCGGGCTTTAGATAATTTGGAAAATACTAGTGATATGCTTTAAATAACTTAAACAAATATCAGAATCTATCAAGAACTACCACTAAGATAGAATTCTACCAAAATCAAAATACTCTTTGTACAAGGAAGCTTTAACTTAGAAAAATAAACTAAAATAAACATCAGAACCTTCTTTAACATTATCTCATGTGCTACATCAAAAATCATGATAAGAAACACAAGTTTCTTACAACTGATTGAGCTAAAGCAAGGTGTTCTTTTCGGGAAATTTCTGAAGCATATGCCTAAAATAGAGCCAATGATTTAAATTTGAGAAGTTCATAAAGAAAAGAAAAATTAATGGGAAATTTTCTTTTCCAATACAACATATAAAGGGATCATACCCTTATTGATCCTAGCACACTATTAAAACATCCAAGAAGGAATCTCATAGAGAATGCCATCCAAAAGCTCGTACTCAATCCAAAAAGAGTGTTAAATACAACCCTGAGATGGAAATAAACATTGATTGCTTAAGAAATAAAAGTACTGAAAGAAAAAGGAAGAATTCAAAACCACTCACACTGAAAGAGTTCCAATCAATATTACAGGCTTTCGACCATATCGATCGGCTACTACGCCCCAGAAGATGGAAGTTACAGCTCTTCCAATCATAAATGAAGATCCTTAAAGCAATATGAAGAAAGTTTGAGATAATAATCCAATACATTTAATATATTTATGTATATATGTGCGTGTGTGTGTATGTATGTATTGTTGTAAAATATTAAATACTACACTCTCACCTACAAATCCCACGTAAAAACCAATATCTTCCTCTCTCTTAGCAATATGGAAATCTCTGACCTGACAAACATGAAAGGCAAAAAAAAATGATCAAAGTGACTTGATTCAAGATTGCTCAGAATAAAAAAGAAGTAACCGAGGCTGATTGTCAAGTAACAATGAAACTATTATTCAATATAACTTGATAGGCTGAGGAATTGGTACAATCAAATTCCATTGATCACATTCAGTTCTTACAAGCATTAGGTGGGTAGAGGCTCAAATGTCAAAATCACTCAAAAACAAGAGAAATTGATACTGGATTGTGATTATGTTAATTCTTACATCTTCTATGAGATAGAAACATTGCTTTCTTTGCAAAAATGACCAAGCAAATGAAATTAATAAAATTTCCACCATTTGACTATACAGGTTTGTTTCGCCTCTTCAATTCATTTTGTCAATTTATTGGGAACAACTCGGTTTTAAAGCTCAAATCGGTAGCATTCTTGTATAGAACATAACTACTAGTCTATGGATTTCTTAAATTATGAAAAAAGGATACACATACCATGAAGTATATGAATGGAAACAAAGAAGATATTGGCAGAGCTGCAAAGTTAAAGAATAAAAAGAGAGAGATTAGAATGGTTTAGAGATAACCCAAGTTTAAAATGAAATTAAAAAAAAAAAAAAAAAAAAACATATTCATATTCCAGTTTGGAATAATTTAAAAATTAAACAAAAAATAATAATAATATGAGGAATTACTTGTTCAAGCTTCCTTAATTCATGACACATATCCTTCTTCTTTAATTCTTAATATTATAAGCTAGGAAATGCTAGCTAAGTGTTTGATATAATGACCCCGTGAAATATATTCAAGTGAAAGGATGGTTGTATCGTATATATGTACCAGTACAGAGAGAGACAAGCCAAATGAATGAGAGTTTCTTATAGGGTATGCCTTCTTGAGACTCTTTAAGTCGATCAACCTCGCAACCTGGGCACTTCTCATAGTACACCTTCTTCTTCTCCTCCTTGTTCAACAATAAAGCTGTCCTGTTCTCTGCCATTTTTTCTCTCTCTCTCTTGCTCCAAGTTACTGGGTTGAAAATTCATTTAAGTTAGTATTAATGTACTAAATGTAAACACCAATAGTCTATGTGCAGACCCAAAATGGCGGCCCCGATCATATGTAACACTGACGTGCACGTTACATACGAAGTTCGGAGGGGTGAGTAGTCTCAATATATGTAAAATTCACTCAAAAATATATTATAAAAAAAATAAAAAATAAAAACTTGTCTAAATGCAGCTGCCAAAGATAGAGACCACAACTGCCAAAAAAATAAATTAAATTAAATTAATTGTAAAATGCTTTGAATCATATATTACTATATAATCTAATAAAATTTGAATATATTGAAATACGATGATTATGTACTACTGACAACTTCACAACTAGTAGTTGTTGTAAACTTTTGTCATCTTGTAACTAAAGTGCAAACTAGCTTAACGAAAGAAGCTTTTAATTACATAAACATCTAAGTAATGAATTGCTCAGACAATCACTTAGTTAATGCCAAGATAACTTAATATAGACTCATATATTAGAGGGGATTTTTTTTTCAAATAATATAAAAAAATAAATTATTTTTAAAATACCCAACTAATTAAAATTATACAATAAATACCCAACTTTCAACAGTATTATGCCACATGTGTGCC
>JAJIYU010010731.1:0-15831 GCA_030144865.1 Tinospora cordifolia
ACGTTGATTTTTAAGTGTTTTCCTGAATAAAAATGTATATATAAGGTTACTTTAGATGAATAGTCATGCTCTTCAAGCATTTTTTTTGCTTTAATCATTAGTCACATTTGTTGGGGTTAGATAATACTTTCTTTGAAAATTTGATTTCTCACGCTTTTATTTTACTTAGTACTTGTTGTTCTTGTTTTTATAACTTGATTTCGTGCAACATGTATATAGACTACTTATCTTATTTAAACATCATAGATAACGGATGATGAGTGACCATCGTTTACTGTAGCTCCAACCGGTCTTATAGCTGTGGCTGGTTACAGTGTGACTGCTACTTGTTGTTATAAGGTACTTTAAATTATAATTTTATCAACATTTTGCACTTCAGTAATTTGACATGTTAATGCATGTCTTGCATTTAGAATTTTAATATTTGCTTAGTATATATTATTTACACTTTGTCTTGCTTTATTTTGTATAAAAACTCCCTTTCGGGTTCATTTAAAAAAAAAAAAAAAACTTTTTAAAGGACTAGGACGCTGCCACTACTTTTAGGTAGGCAGTGCCCCCTTGTCATCATCACCTACATCTTAATCTATTATTACCATGCCCATAGTTAGAAGGAGTAATTCTTTTGTTGATTCATAAAGATCATACAGTGATATATTATTGTTGTCATCTGAGAAATAATAACAAACTAAGTATTTATCATTCAAACACCAATAAATACTATTACATGCTGATAGTCAAATTGATCATATAACGACCTTGATTTTTGTAGCACTAACGTACACAGATCTTGTATGTGTATTGATGTGTTTGACATGAAAATGTAAATTTTAAATAGTTTTATGAATTTTAACTCATCAAAGTTGCATGTTTTATTGCTCCAAGTTTTTGAGGTTTTGTCGAGACCCATGAGTGGCAAATTCTAGATTTTTGAGGCTTACATGAGTTCGGTGAGACGTCTCTTTAGTCTATCTAGGATCGCCTATATCTGAGAGTAGATATAATATTTTGAATTGTTAAGACTTGCTTGGGTTCGTAGAGATTGCCCCTGGTTGATTAAGGATCGTTTAGATACCTCGAGCCAAATTTAGCTGTGCATGTGCATGACAATGATTTAATTGATATATGATGTATAGGATGGATATGTATGCCCTTTAATTAATGAGATGATGTCTTGTATATGAATGATATTTTATTGATGTGTCTAGCGTTACATACGTACATATTTTTGGGCATAAACAGATTTTACCAAACTTTTACTCATTAAACCGCACAGTGTTCTTCGCACACTATTTTTCTATATTTTCTTTTTTCTATTTTAGGTCCTTCAACTAAAACAAGGAAAAAACTGTTGTGATCGACCAAATATTTGAGAGACTTTCATTCTATGTACGTCTTTCTATTTGTTGGCCTACTTTTCTTATTTTAGAAATATTTGCACACCTAAACAATACTTATATATTACCAAACAATTAATGTAAAATTTGTGGAAACTGATCATGTTTACTATATAGGTTTAATTTGATAATTATTGGGTGGATGGATACACTAAATGGTAATTTAGCAAGTCTGGTGGTGAAGGACAACTTGTTAGGTAATTGTATTGGTCAAGTTGCCCTTTATGATAAAAAAAGGGGTGCAGATCAAATAAAAAAAAATGAAGATTTAGCCCCTTATTTTTATTGACACCCTAGACGTCAATGAAGTATAGATTTAGTTGGATGAGACAAAGAAGACATTGAAGGCTATTAGGGTTTGTTAATGATTGAAAATTCTCCTTTGTTGCATACTAGAAATGAGCTAACTTATGTTGGAAAACAATTAAAGAAGAACACCAGATTTGTGCCACTACTTTTACATTGGTCCAATTTTAATGTCTCTTTGTGGAAGAATATTTTTCCAATGCAATTAAACGACAAAAGTGTATGGAGGTTTTTTGATGTTACCATGGCAAAATGACCATTAATGAGTATGTAGCAAACTGGATAGAGCTATTAATTTTCTCTCCCTCCACCATGTCTACATAGAGGGACAAGGTAAAAATTTTTTTTAATGGCCTACATCCAAAGATTCTCAACCATTGGCCTTTTCCAGCTCAATGACTTTTGAGAGCTTGTAAACATGACCATCAAATATGAAGAATAAATACTCGAGCAAGAGAAGAAAAAAAAAAAGGAACAAAGAGAAAAGATCAACTACCTCTTCTCAATAACAAAATATTAATAAAAGAAAACCCTACCAACTCACATATGACCCAACCTAACTAACCCAAAAACAAGAAGTTGCTACACTAAGAATGGAGGGATTTGACTTTGGTCATCAAGGGAGTTGCCGTTAGTGGTAATAGTACGAACAAAACCAACAATTCTTTATCACCAAAGAACTTGTTTCAATTGTGGCTAACCTACGCACCAAAATAAGATCTTCCACCATGGTCCATATTTGACAATAGAGTAGCATGAGGTCCTCAAAGAAGTTTTCACTAAGATGCATTATTCCATGCCAGTGGACAAATGATTGACATGAACGTTAGTCAACAAGTTTGGTATTTAGGAGTTAAGAAAGTCATTGCTAACTTTGTTTAATGGTGCTTACATGCAAATAAGTTAAGGTTGAATGTCTACTTCCTTCCTCCCTATTGAAGCCTGTAACACCCACCGGGAATCCTACCAGGACTCTTACCCACGTCGTAGGGCGCACGTCATGGCGCGTCACTCACAAGGTACTGTCCCCTCCCCTTGGGGTTTTCCTCTGCCTCCGTGGAGATTCGAACCAAGGACTTGTGGCATAAGTACCTTGTTCATTCCTCATCCACTACCATTGAGCTAGTGGTAGCAGATGATGAAAAAAATAAGTACTTGAGTCCTAGGTCTTGGGTTCGAATCTTCGTGGAGGCGAAAGAAAACCCCAGGGGGCAGGGGATAGTACCTTGTGAGTGACACGCCATGACATGGGCCCTACAACGTGGGTAAGAGTCCCGATAGGATGCGCGGTGAGTGTTACAATAAAAATGCGTCTTTTTATTGTAACACCCACCGGGACTTATACCCACGTCGTAGGGCCCACGTCATGGCGTGTCACTCACAAGGTACTGTCCCCTCCCCTTGGGGTTTTCCTCCGCCTCCGTGGAGATTCGACTGTTGTTTCATTCCAGATCGGATGAAATCTCTTGAACTTCAACCATAATTTTCAAAGTCATCACCTCTAACAGATTAGTGTTTTCACCATTGTCACTCAAAGCCCCATGAGCAGCATTACTAGATTCCAATTTCTCATTTTTCCCCCTTCAGCATTATTTGCTTTGATTTTTTTCCCTTTTCCCTTTACCGTGTTGGTTGGGCCATAGATAGCAACTCCTCTGCTTCTTGTTTTGGGTTGCCTAAGATTGTATCATTTTTCTCCAAAGTTGGTGATCCAAGGGCAATTGTTTGTTGTCTCTTCCTATAACCTCCAACTGTGACACTATCTGAGCGAGCATCATTGTCATCATCTTGCCCACTTGCAGTGCTCCTTGAAAGATGTGCACAACTTCGCTTCCTCCCATTAGCTGTAGTTCCTTTACCTGCAAGACTAGATTCTCCTTGGCTATCTTCATTTATATGGGCAGATTGTTCAACATTCCCATTTTCCTGTCTATCCACTTGCTCTTCACTTTCCCCAAGGATAGCCTTCACATCTTGAGCAAATTCACAAATCAAGTTCTCCAAACTCCAAAATAATGCCTCCTACAACCTCTACCTAGACTAATCTTTAGCTTTGAATGCTGGGATTCTTTTGGAGCTTCTTTTAGTGCCTTGCTATCCATGATTATATGCCCATCAACAGATTGCATTAGTTTACCCTCAACCTCTCTAACACTGGTATCTGATGGAATCTTATAGACATCAATAAAATCACTTGGTGTTCCATGTGAATGTACTCCCAAATTCTCACTACTAACATCTAATCTTTGAGAAGGTTCATTAACTTGACTGGTGGGCATAGATAAATGTGTCAAATCCTACCCTGCAATATCCTTGGTCTTCTCAAGAGCGTAAAGAGTTGGTCATGGGCGAATCTTCTTGTAAGAGTGTGAAGAGTTGGTCATTTTGGCATCACATTTTTGAGTCTGACTTGAATAGCTCTCTAGTGTCTGGTGCATTAAGGTCAGAATGTAGCAATAGAAGCAAAGGGAAAAATCAAGAAAAAAAAAAATGAGAAAAGAAGCATTTCAAGACCTATTTTGCTCAATAGTTTTTTTTTTTTTTTGGTTGTTAATTGTTTTGGTGTTACTTTGTAGGATTATTAGATGGTGTTGTTCTTTGTTTACGATACCTCTTATGTTTGCTTGATTTGATGACGGATGGTGACGAATAAAGCCAAGGTCCAGTCCATTTTATAACACTAGCAATGCCCTTTGCTTGGAGAGTCAGTCTCTCTCTCTCTCTCTCTCTCTCTCTCTCTCTCTCTCTCTCTCTGTGTCTGTGGGTGGGTTGTTTTGTATTACCTTTGGATTACGTTTCTCTCCATTGCTCTACCATCTACTTTGTTTGGCTTTCTTCAAATGTCTAATTCCTTCAAGACTCTTTCAAACCTTATGAAATAGAAGTAGGATGGAAGTGGCATAGACTTTCTTACTTCCTTACCATCAGATAACAAAGAGCAAGGCACCATATGGGTTATCATTAACAAACTTAAAGAGGCTAAACATTTTATCCCAGTTAGTTTATAAATACCCCAATGATCCATAAGTTTTGGATTTGGGTTTGGTTTGCTGTATGCTGGCTTTAAAAACAAGTTAGACACCATTTGCTCTCCACTAGCCGAAACCCTTGACACATCATCAAGCCAATATACAACAAACCAAACCCAAATCCTAAACTTATGGATGATGACCATAGTTTTGAAACAAAATTACTATAAGATAGATTAAATTTGAAGGAAAAATTTTCTTTAAAGGTGCGAAGTGTAATGAAGCAGGGGTCACCAGGTACATATATAAAAGTAAGTTCCTAATGACATCACTAGGGAGTGAAAATGCAATTATTAAGAACGAAATGAAAATGCTATGTTCATATTTTGTGTCCTACACACACTGCAGAAAGTTGCGCCGTTCTAAGCATATCTCAAATGGAATGTCATAAATTGTTTGCATGCTTGATATTTGACTTGTAACACTCACCTAATCTGCTATTCAGTCGTTCCTATTTAGGCTTATTATAGGATTGACAATATAAAGTACAGGCATAGCCAATTGACAATCTATTGAATTAACACAATTTCAAAATCTATTTTCACATTCTTATAAACCAAACAAAGTTTTTATTGTTTTTTATTTTTTATTTTTAGACTATAAAAAAAACTGTTCTCGAATCATGAACTAAATGGGGTTCAATTTTTTGCTCTTCTATTTTTAAGTCTTGCAAACAACTCAATTTACTCGCTTCCAAGTTGTATTTGGCTCAATAGTGAATTGCTCTTTTATTAAGTAAATACATTTTTCCAAACATTGGGAAACAATTAAAAAGTAGTATATAAAAGTTTCATCTAAATTAAGCTCGGAAACAATAAAAAATGAGGAGATACGTCTCCGAACATTGTTAAGGGAGGATGTGATGTAAGATGGAAAGGATAGAGTTGTTCGACTCGGACAATTTCAGGGAATTTTCCTCAAAATCTTTTTCTTTTTCAATCTTGACTGATGATCCTCTATTTAGCCCTCTTTAATTTTAAAAGAGATTTGGAAGTCACCAATCCCACCCAAAGTAAAGTTTTTTGCCCGGGTGGTGTTTAGATGCACTAGTAAATGCAATCCATGCAATGCAAACAATATCTCTTTGAACATATAAATTGTATATTAAGAAGACAAAGAAAGGGGAATGTACCAAACATGGAACTGTTTTAGAATGCTCAAACTAGTTGGCTACATGAGCAGACATCGTTTGCCATGCTTCTCAAATCATTCTGCACCATCACATACCAAGAAGATCAAGGATTATAGATTCATGTTCTTCAGGATTCAAGAGTAAACGAGCAAACAAGCTACAATATTGGGGAAATTATTGGTAGTTTAAAGAATTCTAGGTGTACGTACACCTCCCATTTTGAAAACAAACCTCAATTTTCATTTTTTTTCACCCATAGAAGCTCTTTTGTGCACCCTCCCAAGACCTTTGAAAATAATAATAAGAAAAAAAAAAGAAAGGAAGAAAAATACCTTGAAAATCCGACACAGATCACACTATGAAACTTAGGAACTCTTTAAATGGCACATATTCCCAAAAAATGAAAAGCAAAACAATAAGTTACAACATCTATTTTTCATTTTTACAAGGATACGAGTCACATCCACACTATTAATCGTTCATCAAAAGTACAACCTACAACATGGTTTTCTGTACACATACATCAGTTTGTACCATGAGAATCCCACAGGTAGCATCACAATACAGACCAAAATATGAAAGCTTAAACCATCTTTAATGCCATTATAAGCAAGGAACTAATTTCCTACTGCACCTTATTTGAGCGATATGAGTACAACAGCATGAAATTGTTATCTCCTATCCAAGGGCAAACTAGCTGTAGCATAACATATCCATGAAGGTCATAGAAATTGTTTTAACCTCAAGCAGAGCGGCGGAAGTAATAGCTGAAGCACATAAAGCAACAAAAGGTATCTTAAGAGAAATTGGTCATGGGAAAAAGAATAAAAATAAATTACACTATATCTGAGAGCTTACACAAAAATCTTTACGCCATGTAGGGAAGCATATTTACGAAGAAGTCGTTCCACGGCATACCACTCAGAACGCAAAGAACCATCTCCATAACCAATGCGAGGCATATGGATTGATGCTTGGAAGACATCAAGATAGAAATATATTAGATATCTAAAAATGATGATAAATAAAATAATACCCAGCCACAATACTGCTGCCACTGATTTTATGAATGAAAAAACAAGGCTATCTAGACTCTGTAGATGGATACTGAGATATCATGCAAACATTTTCTAGACTAATAATACTCATTGTGCTACTTTATTTATTCAATTATCATCTACCATGGGGGCACCAGCAGCTGCTAATTACTTGCTTTGACAGCATCTCATCTCTCACCAATGAATTGATGAAAAAATGGCTAAACATCCAAGTACCTTAAGTTAGTCTAAAATTGGCTGCATATTGTTTCGGAGCTTAATTTCTATATACGAAATAACGCATTAAATAACCCTTTGCAAGAGGACAGGATAAAATGATTCCTAACAAATCTTACAATTCTTACCTAGGATTAAAAATCCCAGATTTGTCTGTGAACAATAGTATAACTTTCTGTTGACAGATGTCATCTGTCTACTATCTATTACAATAATATTCTATATTTATAAAATATGGGCAGTTTAGGAAATTGCACATAAGGCTGTATAAGCCAGATACTCTTAATATAAATTTGTCTCTTTAATCCTAATGAACTTAGCTTTTTGTCTTTTGTGTCTTTACCTCTTGAGTTGTTAACATGGTATCAGACCAAGTTTTAATTATTAAATTTTGGGTAAAAGGAACCACCTTCGCTGCTGCTCATCTTTCTTCTTCCTCTGTCTTTCTTTGTGCATCAATCTCAGGAAGGAGGAAGAAGATGAAACAGATATGAGAGAAATAGATCACGCAATCTGTTATGCCTTCTTCTACCACTCTCATGCCATCATCTTTTCCTCTTACTCTGCAAAAGTCTTTCCTCTTCATCTACTCTCACTGTGCAAGTGTGTTTCTCTCGTAACATCTCGCATCTACACTCTCCCCTTGTTCTTTGTCAATTTTTATAATTTGGTTTTTATTTTCTGCAACCTTCAAATACTGATTTGCATCCTTCAGCAGTGGGTATTGAATATACTAAGGCTTTTCTTTTTTTTTTTTTGGGTGGCTGATGGGTATCATATCTGCAAGGAAAGAAGTTAAGATTCCATGTGTATTGAAACCAATCAATATTGGCTTTGGTGGCAGATGTGTATGAATGAGATGATTCTAATTATTGGCTTTGTGGCAGATGCATATAAATGAGATGATTCTAATCTTGAAATCAATATTGCGTTTTAGTGGCAGGCATGCTCGGAATTGAAATCATTTTTTTGGCCTATTTACTTGATTATAAATTTATTTTTTGTTCTTATTTATTTTCCTAGGAGGAAGATAGCATCCTAGGGCCACTCAACTAGACCTAAGGGAGGGGTAGACAACAAACACCAAAAATAATTATGATAATGTCCCGGTGGCTGACAACTAGCAAAGATATAGTCTGGCTTGACTCTAAACCAATCTATCATTGGTTCACACACCACTTCATAAGCCGGTCTTGTTTTGTGTTTGTGAACAAGGAAACCTTGAGGTTTTTGACCAACACAACTATGGTTTTGTACCTAATGAGAATCATTCGAAGAAAAACATAATGCCAATATAGCCATTAATACCTTCAAGCGCATTTGAAGTCAATAAGATTTCAAGATGGGTATCAACTGCCAATTTTTAATGATCCATTAAACATCAAGGGTTTTTATTATTATTATTATTTGGAGACTTCAAGAGATAAACAAGTCAAACTAGTGATATACAAGTTGAGAGGAGAAGCCTCAACTTTGTAGAAAAATCATTGTTCAATCGGTGATGGAAACATAAGCAATATATTCAAGTATCGGCAAAGATGAAACAATTGCGTCAGTAATGTTTTCTTTCTTCTAACAATGCACAACTTTTGTATCAACGCTATCAAAATTGCGAAAGGGAGAGATGCAACATAACCAATTATATGGACGAGTTTATTGATTAGGTGCTTGTTGCAACTTGTCAAAGAGAAAGGAAAAAGTGACTTACTACATTGGAGGCAAGGTTCAAAACTTCGACTAACCAGAATTAATTCAAAGAAGATTGAGAAGTTTTAGAGAATTTTTGTAAAAATTTGTCAATATAGAGAATTTTAAAACACTTTTATGTAGATGCTTACTAGTAGAAATGGTGAAATAAAGATAAATAGATATTTTTCACATTTAAAAGTATAAATATAATGGATTGAAACATAATTTTAGATTAATAGTGTCTAGCGCACATCACATACAATGATATATATATATATATATAGCACATGAGTTATATATAGAGTATAAATATAGATATTATATTTATATAGTGTGTGTGCTTCTGTGTGTATATAAGTTAGTATAGTATAAAATTTAAATGTGTAATATATAAATATAATAAATATAATATTAACAGAGATAATAATAAGTTTTGGTAATAATCAGTCAATTTTAAGCATATTTTGGAGCAAATTTCATCAAATTGCAAATTTTAGTGAATTTCATAGAAATTTTCAAATTTACAAGAAAAGCTTGGGTACGGTTTCCCTTATCTTTGACTCTAGTTAGATCTCCCCAAGAACCAAATTAATTAGGTGAAGTTTGCAAATTTTTATACAAGGACTGGAGACTTGAAGTTGGCCATTCAAGATAGGCTAGCTCTCCAAACTATATGAATACTCACTAAAACTGCAAACTTGGCCTTAAAGACTAAGATTTAACGGAATCAACCAAATAATCAGCCCCCAAACAATTTTAGGGACCAATTCATAATGTTTCAACCACCAATAGGGGGTTCACAAAAATGAGCAGCAATGCATTAGCTTCACATCCACACCGAAATGCAGATAGCAAATTCTTGCACAAGGAACAAAAATTCGACTTCGCCCCAAATTTCGACCTTTAAAAATTAGAATTAATTCGAATAGTTTGAGAAATTCGAAAGAATTTTTGTAAAAAATTATCAACTTAGAAAAATTCAAAAATATACTATGTGAATGTTAAAATATGAACAATTTATATTAAGAATACTAAAAATAAACATAATAAATATATTTTACATATAAAAGTACATATATAATGGTTCCGAACATGTAATTTAACATTAACAATGTTTTATGCTCATTGCACGTGTTACATAGTTTAATACCATTAGATTCGCATTCGACTTGGAGATGAATGGAAGATAGCCTTTGCCTGAGAGACAAGGATGGCCTCAATAAATGATAAGTGATGCCTTTTGAATGATCGAATGCTCCTAGCACCTTTATGCAATCAATGAGGTTCTTCAACTATTTATTGGGTAGTTTGCGGTCGTTTATTTTGATGGCATTCTTATCTATAGTCAGATTGAGGAACAGTTATACATATCAAGAATGTTCTTTTAACTTTACCAGCTAATAAGTTGTAATCAATCTTACTAAGGCGATTCTTGATTGACCATCTTTCATACATAGTTTAATAGTGAGAAAGGATGGCATTTAGGTGGATGGAGTTGAAGTCAATGCAATCAACAAGCCAACCCTCAAATCATGCAAGAAGTGCAGAGTTTCCATGGCTTAGCAACTTTGTATAGGAGTCTTATTCAAGGGTTCACTACAGTCATGCCACCTGTTACCACTTGTTTAGAAAAGGGCAATTTAAATAGGCCAAAGCACAGGATGATAGCTTTGATGCCACGAAAGAGAACTTGTGTTCTACGCTAGTGTTACAACTTCCAAGATTTGTGAAGGATTTTGAAGTTGAATGTGATGCTTGCATTGTTTGTAGGCATTGGCATTGTATTACTCAAGAGGCAAAACCAATAGAGTTTCTCAATGCGAAGACTAGTGACTCTTGCAGAAGTGGATGACTTGTGAGCTTGAGTTTTATGCAGTCATTTGAGCATCAAAACGCTTGGAGCAATATCTTATTCAATGAGAGTTTGTGTTGTTTACTGATCACCAAGCTTTTAAATATATCAACTCTCAAAAGATTATATATCAACAAGAGTTTGCATTGTTATACAGAAACTCACTTTTATTAATAAGCATGTCTGATCAGGCAAACAAAGTAGTTGATGCCATCATGCTTTGAGTCCACATGTCTCTCTATAAGCTACCATTAGTTTGGAAGTGGCACGTTTTAACTCTTTACAAGACACTTATGCCTATGATGAAGATATTGGCTCAGCATATATCCGTGATACCACATCAAGGTATTTGTTATTGATTTCCTTATACAGATAAGACTTCTTATTTAAGGTACACAGTTGTGGATCCCTTGATCTTCTTTATACGAGCATTTCATTTGAGAATCACATGTTTGCAATTAATGTTGTCATGTTAGAAGTGACAAGACAATCAGCTTGATGGAAGATACACATTATGGCCTCAGCTTAAGCAGGATGTCAGGTGTTTTATCAACAATATCATGAAAGGTAGGTAGATCTGGGTGTATGGTGCCTAACAAATTCATTTAGACAGTATGATCATTCTATCTATAATTGTCAATGTTATTATGTTTGAATCTTCATGTATTCTATTTCACAAATCATACATTAACTCATTTTCATTTGAAATAATTCAAAATGGCAGCTTACCAGAATTCTGAGCAGCCACGAACGATGTCTTCGATAGGCACAACTCCAAGTCGATCAAAGAGATATTGCTACGGGGGATTTTACGCCTTGGGTTATAAGATTGTACAACAGCAAGAGCTACCCATCGAGAAATGGATGTACTATCATTCATTTCAACATGTTCATCTGTAGCAACATAATAGGACAAAAATCACTCCATAATAGAAAGTGATGTTATAAGTTCATATATGCATGAGGTCTAACAATTTTAAGCATTATTCATTTGAATGATGCCCAACATTTCCCTAATGGGAAGCACTAGAACTCTTAGGTGACAGAACAGAATCAGGTATCAAACACTAGAAATAGAGTTTTCTCAAGAAAATCATTATTTCGTTGAGGAAATTTCTATTTTCTCACCTACTAAATACACTCATGGTATATTTTCCATCACTTATTTCAACTTCTTGTACAATATAGAAATGTGCCCCAGTAGGAGAAAGTAGATTAAGAAATGAGGACTGACGTTTGAAGAAACTGCCCATTTATGAACGCAACTTAAGAAACTAGAATTACAAGCTGTACGGTAAACAGAACACAAGATAGAAATTCAACTAGTTCAATAATTATGCTGTCTATGATCAACATCAACACTCCTAATGCAAGCAATTACGAAAGATCAAAGCCCACAAATTTAATAGTTAAAAGTGTTCCAAGTTGCAGCCTAAGATGATTAAGAAACTTATATTAAAATATTGAAAAAAAGATGAAGATGCCAAACTCCAGGAACTTAACTCGTTAAACTCATCAGTCAAGTACAACAATCTTAATGTTTTTATTATATCTAATAAAGAAATTTTAAAATTCTACCCAGAGGCTTGATAAGTAACCTACGTGGACTATTGGAAAAAATTCTTTAAGAAAAAAAATTCAAAGAATAAATAAAATATAGCTTACCTTTCACTTTTCTTCAAAATAGTTTCCAATTTATAACATTTTAAAGTTACAATATTGACGTGAATATTTTGGACTTCAATCAAGGAAATTAACAAAGATCCAACAAATTCGTTGCTACATGAGCAATTTGGTCAAGTTCACATAAAAGGTCCACATTTTTGGTTTTGAGTTTTATTTTATTTTATTTTATGAGAGACGAAGAAATGAAGAATTATATTATGTGTCAAAAAGGAACAACTATACAACAAGTATACTCTGTATGCACACCCCAAAAAAATATATGCAATATTGGGTCCCACCCTCTAGACCACTCCCTCAAGGCATAACTCATGGATAATTTACAAATGATTTTTTCTCAAATATTCTGTTATTTCGATCCTGCCATATAGATCATACAACAGAAAAGATAACAACCATCCAATAATCCCAAAATTCCCTAGGAAGAGAGAAAATATCAAGAAAGGACCAAAGGGACATTAAAGTAATCAATTCATCCCAATGAAGGAAAAACCTCGATGGGTACATAAACGGTGCACATCAAAGGAAGGTTTCTTGACATTGTCATCTTTCTGTTGCAATCTAGAGGTCTTACAATTTATGGACTGTCATTTCTTTGTCTTTGTTTTCTAGCAATCCAGAAGGATTCGTTAATATTTCCAAACACTTTAAAATATGATTTCAAGCAACCCAAAAATCTAGATATGATAGAAGTTCTGACCATTGATTTTTATGAGATGGAGATCACCCAAATGAAGATCACCAAATTTGGAAGCTCGTTGATAGGAATCTGGAATGCTAGTTGAGAGTTTGGCCAAAGCATCAAACATTCCTCCTTGGCCCCAGTTTCCAGAGTTGTCAACACAACTGCAAGAGGAATGATACTGAATTGAAACTATTGAACAATGGCTAGTAAAAATTAGGCTGTTGATATCACAAGTTAAAAAAAATAAATAAAAAGAACAACAAATCTATGCAGCACAAAACAAGGGCTAGGTAAGAATTTGTAATTAAGAAAAATCCTTAGTTGCTTTTGCAGAAATTAGGGAGGTCAAGACCAATCTCTCGGTAAAAGAAACTTTATACAATTGAATTTCTATGATTTTCACCTAGAAGAACCTTTTAGAGTCTACAAAAAATGAAAGAACTAACATCATCTAGATACAATAAAACAAAAGTGGCCACTTAATCTCCTATTCTACTCCTCAAAAAAGGAAAAAGCCAATTTATTATGAAAGGAGAAGGTAACTTAACCGGATATAGATGCCATTTTTCAGGACTATAGTTACTGATCAATGCAGTAATTCTCTAGTGTTCGAAGAAGCATGGCCTACGTTGTGGCTTTTACCCCTAGCTTCCCAAGGTTGGAAAACCATTTAGCAAGAAATCAGTAGTCCACTTCCATCTTTCTTTACAAGGAATTGGGTTATATTCAATAGTTGATCAAAATACTTTATTTCAACATCACTACTTCTATCCATCTTAATTAAACATGCCTCATCGGTAAATAATTGAAGTGCTAAACTAATGAATCAGCACAAGTCAACAACTCCTTTACAAAAAAGTTCCAATATCAAGAGAAGAAATAACACATGTGATCATTAAGATAAATTTTTTGCAGCCAACCTAGATACAGCCGTAAATATATTCCTTCCAGTGTTGCCTACAAAAGCCATTAACACTACTGGAAGGTTACTGATATGAGGCTGTTCGCCAAGATTTTTAAATGGACATCTTCAACAACCAAAAATCAGCCAACATTTTTACATATAATTTGGAGCCTACTTAATGAAGGCCCAAAGTTCTATAAATAAAAAAATAATAATAAAAAGAAGTTTAGGGGACTCTTATCTCATTCTAAAGTTCCAAAATCAACAAAAACCTAAACAAATTTTAATTTGAAAAAAAAAAGGTAGCTGTGTTCCAATCAGCATCTATGATTATAATAGCAAGGGTTTGTTTGTCAATATCATAATACTAGTGGGGAGAGAGTCATAGCCATAAATTGTAAAATGATTTTGGTAAAATTACATGTCCTTTTTTATTATTAAGGTCCCTCCTAGATAAGTTCCAAGTAGATAAAAAAAATCACAAAACCTTCAAGTTTTGGAAGAAAAAAGTCTACTAATTTAGTGGTACTAATCTAAATGCTAGAATGAAAAATTGTCCTCAGATACATTTGTCTAAAATTGTGAATCAGTAACCCAAAAGGGAAGGCAAAAACAACATTTGAAAATTCATAGAATCACATCATACATTGTTATTCGAAAAGATCCATAAGCAGTTGAAAACAAATATCCTTAAGCCTTGTTATGAAAGCAAAAATCAATATGGTGCCTTTGACACCTGAACTCATTCATTTAGACCCAAATGCCATGTTGACACAACATGATCTGGACACAAATGGGGTACATGTTGGACCATTAAGAATTTGGGTCAAACATGGCTCATCCAAAAACACTAAATTATATGCTTCCCCCTTCCTCCACAACTCTCTCTTCTTTATCACTGAAAAGTGGAGAACAAAAAGAAAAGGAAAAAAATAAAAGAAAAAGAAAAAGAAAAGGGAGAAGTTGGACCACAAGAAGATGAAGCAACTTCTAGGCTGGAAGTAAAGAGAAGAAAAAAGAAGGAAAAAGAAGATAGATAAGAAGAAGAACAAATGAAAAGTCAATCATAGGGCATTCTTATTCATCTCATCTTGAATTTACCTTAATTTATATTTTTTTCTTATTTTTTCTAACTTTTCTTTGATCTCTTTTTTTCCAATGCTTAATTTAGGTTGTGCCTTTTCTGCAAACAACACCTCCATCACATCAGGAAGATACGTCTCGCAAAATGAGGGAAATCTTATTTGATCTACAAAAATTTGAAATGTAATGGATTCTCCAAACTCAAGCAACAACAAAACACACACACAATATATAAACTTCACTAAAAGAATAAGATAGAAAAATAATATAGAAACTTCACTGCAAGTATAAGCAAGAAAAATAATATTAAGTTTTCAAATGCCAAATGAAGACTTTTTAACTGTTCAAAATAATATACGACCTTTGTGCCTTGATAGACGTTTTTCTTTTCATTTAATGGATCATAGAATACAAAGACCAATTAAGAGAGGAAGAGTGATGATACAACACCCTAGGACTATGGTATTAATACATTTCCAACTAACGCCAACACCAGCATTCAACCATCTGAAAAAAAATTAAATGGCTTCTAAATCCCTGTTTTAACTTTAAACATTTAAGATCAGCTTTTTTTTTTTTTTTTTTTTTGTGGGACAGAAACAGAGATTCATTGACTTAAAAGAAAATACGGCAACAAAAAACAACCCAAAAACATACATCCTTTATCAAGAAAACCACATGCACCCATCCCCCAAAACATTGCAAAAATTACAAAATATTCTTCCCCGAAACATTTAAGATCAGTTTTAATAACCTCAAAAAAACAAAAAAAAAAAAAAAAATATATATATATATAT